>JADBJO010000402.1:267500-280000 GCA_016801955.1 Conus betulinus
CCGTGATGTCCATATATCTTGATGGCATTTGTTTCGACATCTTTCCTGGGATTAAAGACACAAAGCACTCAGGAGAGTACTAGCTCATCTGAGAGTGCTTTATGACGATGTGAACTTTTCTTGTGTTCCTTCATACATTCAGCCCACCTCGATCGATGTGTCACTCTAATATTCATCGTGTATCAAAACGAAAGAAGCTTGTCAGGGACATACTACAGAACGGGACACTGAATAATGCAACATGTATAGATAAAATACAAGAATGACAGATTACGTTCCAATACTTTTTTGATCTCGTAATAACGGCGGAAAGAACTAAAAAGAAAGAGAGCAAAAATGTACAAAACTTTACACAAGGTCGGCTAACTGTACTTCTCTTACAAAGATACAACTCGTACAACACATCTCACTCGACAAGAACAAATTTGTACAGAAAGGCCAGGACGGACAGACCCCCGTCAGATCCTTAGTCCACCAGAATCACCAGGCGTAAGGTGTACGATTCCAGAGATGCAAGGCCTTACCGTCCACGTCCCCGTCACTGACTATGGGCTGGCACAGGATCTCCAGATGGAACTCGTCGGGCTGCTTCAACTTGCGGGTAAAGTGCAGTGAGCTGATGCCGTGCCGCTCGTGCATGGAGAACAGGTCGTCCCGGTTGCCGCGCACGATGGTGTAGCGTGTATTGTGCTTCAGCGGGACCAGAGCGGGCAGGACCTTGATGATGCGCACCTTGGGCCGGGTCTGCCGGTGCTCCAGGCGCAGGATGATGGTCTGGTTTTTCGTAAGTCAGGCCGCCGTAGGCCGGAGTCTGCGGTTTGTCTTCAGTGACGTTTCTCACAGCTTCCCTTTTCTGATGACACAGGAAGACGATTCGTTCATACACGGAGTTCCTCTAAGTCTAAGCTGTCTTGAAGGATGTGAAAGCAAGGTGGGTCAAAACTCTGGATGATAATCTGAAGGTGGCTAGCTCTAATCCCTGTGGCACTCTGTAGCCGCAGAGGGAAGCCCAACTTCTCAGCTTACGGGTCGACACACCCAGGACTGCTATTGCCTGAATTTCTTTTGTGAGAACTGACATGTAGAAAAAGAAATTACATGTGCACGTTAAACAGCCCTTTGTTATTCGTGTCGGCGATAGATGTTATGGAAACAGCAAAGATATTCAGAATGTCCCTTAGTTAACTGTAAAGAGAAGGACGTGGACGTGCATGCGTCCACTTAAATGCCTTGACAGATACTGCTGTGTCTGTTGCGGCGTCCTTACGACTTAAAAGTGTAAGGGACGGTAAGTTTTAGTGTCCCTTTGACATGATGCTGACATGCAAAATCCTCACTGTATGGCCTCTTCCCTGTCCAAGACCATTACACAAAGAACGGTGAAGGGTAGACATCCAATAGATAAACAGATGACTTCCTGAATAGGCAAAACAAAGGACTGTGCTGGTTACTGGTACAATACCACGCTACTGTCACGAGACCTCTATGACCTCCTGTCATAGAACATTTATGAAAACGTACACATATCTAACCTGCTTGTTACTTATAACTGGGTTATTGAAATACTGAACTGTAATGACGGAGAGTGTGTTCCTGTACAAAAAAACAAACATAAGGCAATGAAAGAGAAGGGCTGAAAACCGCCTCTCTCTGAAAAAAAAAGGTGTACTGCAACCATCCAATTTATTTCAGTCTGTAAGCTGAGCAAAGCAAAAACATAACTGACATTGTCTTGCCCCGCTCGCCGCGAGAATGTTCTATGCCACTCGCCGAACTCGCAAAAATGTCTACTCTCTCTCTTCTGTAAAAAACGCATTTTTGACAAACACCCCCCCCCCCCCCCCCCCCCCCCCCCCTCTCTCTCCTCTCTCTCTCTCTCTCTCTCTCTCTCTCTCTCTCTCTCACCTGCACGTGCCAGTTGTAGTAACGGTCCACACTTCGGCGGGAACGAACCCTCTCTCCCACGGACATATCCTGCTCGGCCACCAGCCTCCGCTGGTATACGTCCAACAGCCCATCCAGATCCTCCTCTTCCGTCTCCAACCTCTCCGTCACGCTACGCTTACTGCGCGACCCGCTGTGCCGACTGTGGCCGTCGCCCGCGGTAGGGTCTGGAGAGGGGCAGTTCGCCGAAGTCGTAGTTGCAGTCGTAGCAGCCTTCTCCTGGAGGCAGCTCTCCGCCCGCGGGTCCGGCCTCGTGAGGCAGCTCAATGCCTGGCGGGTACTGTGTGATGGAGGGGTTGCTGGCCATGCAGTGACTGGGCAGACCGACCAACCTCATAAGCATCATGGTAGCTAAATGAAAACACGCCAACTCCATAACATGTAATACAGACATACACTCGTGTAAACCCGCTTTATCTGAATCATGAAACATCCATTTTTCTGGGTAATTTCAAATTGTTTTCTTGGAACTTTTTGCAGAATGCTTTGGCCGATGAGGTCACATCTATAGTCATACCAACTACAGACTTTTGCGCTTAAATTTCAGCCGTTGTGAGACATAAGGCATTAGGTAGATGTCCCACAAATGGTGAGTAGACCATGTAACGTAAGTGTGATTTCTGAAGTATGGTTTCTTGACTAAAGGGATTATCAGTAAGCTGTTTAGTGGCGCATCACATTTGGCGGAAGTTCAAATGATATAGGGGCGATTTCTTGCAATCATCCAGAAAAAGTGCGTGCGGCGCGCGCACACACACACACACACACACACACACACACACACACACACACACACACACGCACGCGCGCGCGCGCGCGCGCGCGCGTGCAAAGACTCCTTACCCTTGGCCTACAGGTACATAGCCAGGTGGACATCCACAGGTGAAGCCAAAGCTGCCGGTGGAAGGAGAGCAGCCGAACAGACAGGGACTGCCCAGACACGCGTCCTCATCTGCACGACAGACAGCAAGATCGCATTACATTTTAATCGCGTAGTTTGGTAAGTATTCAATCAAATCGATCATTTATCAATCCATCCACCAAAAATCAACCAAACAATCAATGAACTAAATAATTCATAAAACGAAGCATTCTGAATATTTCAAATACACATTAGAAATGATAGTGTCTTAATATAATAGGACGTCACTTACATAATTGGTTACTCAAATAATTCGTGACATATATTATCACAGTAATAAGAATAAAGAATTATCATGAATGCGTTAACTATTTTCACACAGTGCTTGTCCCCGAAAGGTATTTTCATCCTCCCTACGTTCTCTATCTCGCGCACAAAAACAGCATAATCCATTTCATTCCTTTTCTTTAAAAAAAAAATCCATGGTTTTGAAATGGTAGCTGCCCTGACATGGCCCTCTGTGATCAGCTCAGACAAAACGACATAAAACTGAAATAATCCTATCTTAAATAAATGTCAGCGAACCGCCCAGAGAAACGTGGACAAACGAGTCACAAGACAAACCACAACGCGTTTCGACCCCTTAGGTCTTCTTCAGGATGCAACAAAAATGAAACAAATAACGAAAATGCACTTAGCTTTGATCGCTTCTGTGTTCAGCGCAAGGAAATAATGCGGTTGTAATCCTTTTCGATTCTTCTTCTCCCTTCAATTTACAATCCCAACATGTTTCTTTGGATATATTGTATGAAGATTTATGCAGCAACAGACAGATATCAAGTAGGGTTGATAGACAGACAGATAGACAGAGAGATAGATAGATAGATAGATAGATAGATAGATAGATAGATAGATAGATAGATAAATAGATAGATAGAGATACACATACGCAATAGACAAACAGATTGAGACACAGACAGATATGATACAATACATGATAAAACTTGGCCTTAGTGACTTCACTGTTAATAGAGGGGGAATAGATCAAACTCGAAAACCTTCCAAGTTAGAAAAAAATACAAATTCGTAACTTTCTCTACTTACTTATAAGTTCGTGTGTGACAGAAAGAGACAGATAGACAAACACATTGGCAGACAGACGGAGAGGCACGCATACTGAAACAGACGGACAGACACAGAAACTGGCCACTGACCGATACAGGAGAGCAAGTTGAGGTCAAAGCTGAGGCCGCCGTTGCACTGACAGTCGTAGCTACCCGGGGTGTTGATACACAGAGCCAGGCCGCACAGGTAACCGCTGGAGCACTCGTTGTCGTCTGAAAAAGAAAAAAAAAAAGATACGGGCTTACGGGCTTTAGGTTAAGGCTTTAGAGATCTCAGCTTCCGTCGTAGGTGACAATAGAGAGGGACAGGTGGCGTCCATTTCCTCTCGTTATACCTGCTTTACCTTTTCCGTTCCTGAAGAGGGGACGACTGCTGGATGGACCGGGGTTGTGCTCCAGCTAGGAAGACGAAAATTTTTTTCATCATGCTGGACTGTGCTTTATCTAAGTTTTGAGGAGTGACTTATGTCCTAAATGTTTAATAAACAAATCCCGGGCGATCAAACTTGCGGAGGGTCCACGTGAAGAGCGAACATTTATCGACACATGTGTGGCGAGGTGTGTGTGTGTGTGTGTGTGTGTGTGTGTGTGTGTGTGTGTGTGTGTGTGTGTGTGTGAGAGAGAAGAGAGAGAGAGAGAGAGAGAGAGAGAGAGAGAGAGAGAGAGAGAGAGAGAGAGAATTTTACGATTTAAAAGAAAAGATGCGCAAACTCTTGCTGCTGGCATGATGCGACAAAATCTATGAATTCAACTTTTATTAACTTTCAGTAAGCCCTTACGAAAAACGAAACAAAGAATCACACACACACACACACACACACACACACACACACACACACACACACAAGGATGCACATTAGACTCTCCCTTCATTTCCCTCGTCTCCTCCTTCCTCACCCCATGTTCAAACGCACAGACACACACATACAAACACGCAAATCTTCCTCGTGATGGTGATGACTCACTGACCGATGCAGTTGCCGAAATGTTCAGTGAACCCTGCCAGACAGATGCACTGGAAGCTGCCCAGACTGTTCTCACATTCCCCTTCACACTTGCCGTCAGCGCACTCATCTTGATCTGCACACATCCAGCAGGAATTTGCAGTTTGTATGTCATTCATATATTCATCGTCATCCCATGTCTGCGGTTAAACTCGAGTTATCCGAAAATAGCTCGGGTTTAAACCTCAGCTCGGGCTTTCCCAGTAAGCATTTCTTATCTTTCAGTTTTTGTGTGTTGATTCAATTACGATTTTGATTTTTCTTATGGGAGCAAGAGTTACCCTACTTGTTTACTGTTTATCAATTACGATTTGGTATAAAGACTGTTCTCAGCTTTCATGGATAATGAATTTACTGTAGTCTTTTTTTTTAATCTAAGTGTTATTCAAAACACATATTATGGAGATTTCAAATTTGACGCTATCAAAATATTTATGTATAAATAAGATTACTTCTTGTTCATATCTTAGACTATGTTAGTTGTTGCAAAATGGACAGTCGCTTTGTTTGTATTCAGACTTTAATTTTTTTTTATGGAAACATTACTGTGTGCAGATTTCTCTGCGTCAGGTCCAGACTCAAATTATATTTCAACATAATGTTCTGACTCACATTATAGCATAAACTGCATTATGACATAGTAATTAATGTGAATGGTTGAAGTAATTATCTACATAAACAGAAGTGTGATGCGATCAGCTACAAAATGTTTATTTAAGTAATGCCTCCTTTCCTTTTTTCACTTTTAAACAGTACACCTTTAGTCTGTTTAAATTTTTACATAATGCACATTCACATTGTGGACTGTATATGAAATTGTATTATCCCATTAATTTTTTCATCTGTTTTAAACAACGATAAAAAAAAGAAAAAAAATGATTTGCACACATGCACACTGAGGACTGTGAGTTTGGTGAAATATACGCTTCTTCGTTCATCTGTTTTCACTGTAGCCACGCGAGGCGAGTCATCACCTCAACTTCATGGTAGAACACCCCCTTCCCCACCCTTTCCCCGTCTTCCTCATTCGCACTGTCGCAGTTTTAGCACAGCATTAGGGACGAATACTTTCGTACTCTCTAAACTGCCGACAACCACTTAGCTAGTGTCTCTCACGTTTGTAATGTTAGTGCAGGCATATAACACATGTTCCGATGTCTGTTCTTCAATGCCACAGGACCAAAGAGGTGAAGGCCAAAATTCTTGACCGCACAACAAGCTATGAACCAAGCAAATCAACTTAAGGTAGCTAGGTATGGGGGGAATATGAGGCCTTTGTTCACATTTTCTGACACAGCAGGTATCTGTATCTCCGGGCCTTGTTGATGGCAGATAATACTATAGAAGAAGTGAAGAGTATAATACTGTCAAAGTCTTAAACCACAATGGAAAACCACAGCGTCATCTTTATCCTCCTGCTGATCACCACCTCATCATACACCACACACACACACACACACACACACACACACACACACACACACACACACACACACACACACATACACACAAACGCGCGCACGCGCGCGCGCGCGCGCGCGTAACGCACGCACGCATGTACTAGGTGCAACTGACCTATACACTTGGTACCCGTCTCGTCTTGTTTGTATCCCCTAGGGCAGATGCACTCATAGCTGCCTAGTGTGTTGTGGCACGTGCCCACCGGTGCACACAGACCCGGGTCTTCCGCGCACTCGTTCACGTCTGGAACATCAAGAACATTTTGAGCACATCGCCACACACACAGTCTGGTTGACTGTATCACTCGTTCACGTCTGAAACATCAAGAGCAATTTAAGCACATCGCCACACACCAGTCTGGTTGACTGTATCACTCGTACACGTCTACAGTATCTTCATAAGCATTGTCAATACAACGATATCTTATAGACTGGTTTGTGTGTTCTCTAATTTCGGCCTGGTCCACCGTGACTGCTGAAAGTAGTACCCCAGATCTCTTGGGTGTGCTTTATACAATCACCCTTCCACGTCCGAAAATTAACTCTGACGTTTTGGAAGCCGTCTTCGGATTGGAAGGCATTGCCGTGATGTTTTTCATATTTTTAGGTCAAGTTTATCTATATTTATTCATTCGATTATGTTTTTGCTGGTTACATTCTCATTTACACTCACTCTCTCTCTCTCTCTCTCTCTCTCTCTCTCTGTGTGTGTGTGTGTGTGTGTGTGTGTGTGTGTGTGTGTGTGTGTGTGTGTGTGTGTGTGTGTGTGTGTGTGTGTGTGTGTGTGTGCGCATGTATGTGTGTGTGCGTGTGTGTGTGTGTGTGTGTATGTGTGTGTGTGTGTGTGTGTGTGTGTGTGTGTGTTGTGTGTGTGTGTGTGTGGACATTGCAGGATTGCGTTTTCTTTTCTTTCCTGTCACTTTTCAAATCTTCAAGGCAAACTAACAGTAAGACACAATTTCGGTGACTTTGTAATGAAAGAAACCTTTTAGCGTAAAAAACTGACAATAGTTCTAAACAGTGTCCTCGAGTCAACAAGAAACGCACTAAGCAACAACAACAAAAAAACACACACGCATAAGCTTCTTAACTACTTTTCATCATGGATCAACTACACACAACTGAAACATTTTCAGCCCTCACTTCAACCTTCAAACCTTTTGGAGCGTATCTATGTTCACATGACAAAACGATGCGCTCAAAGGGATCGCACGAATGAACTATTCACAAACGCTGAGTCGCGCAAACGACATTTCCTCAGTGACTGACCTATCCCCCATCTTACCTACGCACTGCCCCCGCAGGCCTTTCTTGTAGCCAGGAGCGCAGCCACACTCAAAGCTACCCGGCGTGTTGATGCAGTCGTGTTGGCAGTTGTGGCGCATGGTGGTGCACTCGTCCAGATCTGTCAGGAACGTGACACAGACCAATACAGCTTTCAGTTCAGAGGACACGCAAAAACATGCATAGTGTTTTCAGTTCACAAGGAGACCACCCATTCATTTGAGTGAATTTAGCACTTTAAAGTGTGCAGATTACTTCTGAGGTACAACATCAAGCCTATTTCTTAGTCACCTTACCATTACCCATCGTAACCAATCAGACTGATCCGGAAACCAAATCTCTCTTGTTCCTGATCAAGGTATGATGGGTAAAGAAGTTTTTTTTTTTCAGAGCTCCTGACAGGTACCCAATGGATGAACATTGCAATCGGTCGTCTGCAAAGTGCACACGAGCTGTGTTGTCTGTGCTTCATATTGGGAGAATGAGTTCAACATTCATTAATGATGTGATATACTTTTTTTCATCAAGTATAAGATCGTGGGGCATCATGCTATTGGTCTATGCCGAAGTGGCGATCGTCACAACGAGCCACGATGAACTGGGTCGGTTATGTTGTTATGTTATTAAAACACCTCAGCTCTGTTGTGCATATTTGTCGACTGATAGTTATGGCTATCTTTGACTGTTCCAGAATCTCTAGACATCAGTTTGACAAGCGATCGATGGATGCTTCTGCAGCTGCTGATGGTGATGATGACGATGATGATGAGTCTCGACAATATGGATTTGCAATGGATGAGATGAAAAAAAAAATGTAACCATGTCAGCAAGTCCAAATCGTATTTTTCAATGTTGAACAAAGTACAAAATGCGTTGACTCTAAAAACAAACAAACGAAATTCAAACACCCAGCAAACAGAAGCTACAGGCAATATGATACAGATAATAGAACCTCCACAGGAATAAACATTGTTGTACGACATTTAAATGCAACATTACAATACTGTACTGTACAATACCGTACCGACTTCACATCTTTTCTTCACTTACACACACACACACACACACACACACACACACACACACACACACAGACGCGCGCGCGCGTGCACACGCACACGCATGTACAACACACACGCATACACACATGTACAACACACACGCACACGAACATGGCAAAAGAGATTAAAAAAACACACACACACACACAGGGAGGATGTAAGCAAAGGGAAAGAGGCGGATAATTGGTAGAAATGGAGTTGAAAGCTTCTCAGTGGCTCAGCGTGTTGAGAGAGAGAGAGAGAGAGAGAGAGAGAGAGAGAGAGAGAGAGAGAGAGAGAGGGGAGGGGGGGAGAGTCTTCCTGCACTGACCCCGACAAGTTCGCTGGTCCATGTTGAGTACGTAGCCAGACGGACAGCCACACAGGAAACTGCCCAGTGTGTTCGAACAGGTGAACTCACACACCTTGGGTCGCTGCTGGCACTCATCCACGTCTGAAATACACAGCAACGAAACATCAATGACAATACGATAAAAAAAAAAAAAACAACGAGAACAAAAATCATCATCATCATCATCATCATCCGAATGATAATGATGATGATTACACGCTGCTGGCATCGCATCTAGCACACACGTCAACGATTATTGATACTGCTTCTACTACTTACGACGACAATGATGAATTCAGTAACTCTTATAATAATGTATACATTCACTACGTCCGGAATTTAACCTCAAGGGCACTAAGCGAGAGAAAAAAACAGTGCCCTACCTTTCTTTGATTTTCACTCCCATTTTCATCCGCGCACACACATACATACACACATACATGCGCGCGTGCATGCGCACAAACATACAAATGCTCACACAAACACACATAAACACAGGCGCGCGCGCGCAGGCACACACACACACACACACACACACACACACACACACACACACGTAACACACACACACGAAAAAATACAAACGCACTCTCTCCAACACACAAACACACATGCATACCACCCTCCCTCCTCTCCCCCGCCAACACACACACACCACACACACACACACACACACACACACACACACACACACACACCAAAAGAGGATCGCGAAGAGCATACTAGGCATATTTCGGTATCATACACATGAAAATCATCTGGAGAGTGCTTCTTGAAAAAAAAAAAATGGTACGCTTTCAGGGATTTGTACGTTAAACTAAGAACTTACCACACGGAGGACAGACAGAGCAAGTGGGTCACAAATTGTGCATCTAAGACACAGGTCAGCAAATTTCGAGGCAGCTGACTTATTATCAATCATTTAAAAGAAAAAAGATAGAAAGAAACGTACAGACTTGCAATTAGTATTTCCTTATGAAAAGGCCATACAACAATACAATTATATTAAAAGTTGTGCCGTGTTGTTTGTAAAGCGAGAAAATTTGCGTGTGACCAGACCCACGTTCTTGCAAATCAGTATGACCTTCTTCAGTCAGGACGAAGATATCGATCGGTTAAATGCAGAAGTGTCAGATTTAAACAAAGTTTTATTCCCCTGTCCATTGATTTTATGAACCGAGGAGATGTTTAATTGAAATCCAAATTCCTTTATATGAATGTATGTCATATGTGAGAAAATGGGTAATGTGACTAAATTATTGCTTATTTGCTGTGAATGTGTGTGACCACAAATTATTTCTCAAATTGAGATAATAAAGTTTACTTGACTTGACTTGACTTGAAGTTAGCAATCACTGAACAAAAAAAAAATGACTAGTCAATTTTCAAACCACGTCAGGGGCAATCATTATCGACACGCCATTATACAGACTGGTACACTGTATATCCCTTCCTGCAGCAGCAGGTGAATACCAATGGCTCTCCGTGCCAATCGCAAAAAGAATCATGCAGAATTCAGCAAATCACAGCGCCCGACATGTCATTGCAATACTTTCAAATAAGAGACACAGATGACAATGACAAAGTCTGAGCAGTCTAGTTTCTTATTCAGCTTCTCTCCACTTAAAATCCACTTCTTGTTCAATAAAAGACGGCAGTGTAATGGACCTGTGCTAAAAAAAAAAAATATTGAATATATGTTTTGCCATTACTTCACCGTGAACTGAAAATAGAAACGTCATCTCGTCGCCGGAAGAAGCATAGGAATTTTAACTCTCGCAGACGCAAAGGTAGAACCTCATGGCGTCAGCCAATACAAGGCAACACAATACAGTACAACACAACCCACTGACCAACACATCGCTTTCCGGACTGGTCAGTCTTGTAGCCCTTATTGCAGACACAGCGGTAAGACCCCATGGTGTTCAGGCATCGGCCGTTCTCACAGGCTCCGGGCATGCTGGAACACTCGTCGATGTCTGGTGGGGAGTGAGACAAAAAAAAGAAAAGATGTTCAATGAATATTATGTCAGTATGTGTTTTCCTGTGTTTATAAGTTCGTCTCTCTCTCTCTCTCTCTCTCTCTCTCTCTGACGTAGACCATACCATTCTAACGCGTGTGCACACGTGTTCAAAACATCAAAAACCAAATATTTCCCTGTATGTTACCGTTCTTCTCCCTCCAACACACATACACACGCACGCTCGAACACGAACACACAGCCACACAACTATACATGTACACCAATACGCACATGCATACATACGCATACATACGTACGCACGCAGGCTTGCACACCCATCAATAAGTATGCATTTAATTGTTCCTATGAAACACATAGGTAACTACTCACATGAGCATTTTATGTCTCCAACCTGTCTATTGCCCCTCCTGAGTGCATTCAAAGTATTAGCTTCACGATTACGGGAAAAATCTGCCAAATGTGTTTTCTCTCTCTCTTCTTTCATGTCTTTTTTTATCACTCCCTATATCCAATAATTGTGCATTTTGTAAATAAGGTGTTCTACTCATTTAACACTACTTTCAAAAGCGTTTCAAATTCCACCGTTTAATTCATAACTGTATCGATTTTTGCCTTTTTAACACCCTTCAAATATGTCTTTGGCCATAAAAAAAAAAGGTCTGCTGTCTCTCTTCTCCCATTCTTTCTTACCTTTGCCATCAGGAGTCAAACCAGGGCCCATAGGACACAATCTGCTGAACGCCACTGAAACAATAAATATTTGTGTTCATAGTTAGCATTACATTCAGCTAATATCTATCTATCAATTAATCACCTACCAATGCATGTACAGTTATACATATTCAGCTAGCAGCCAGCCAACGAATCAATCAATGAGACATGAATATCAATCCATCCATCCTCTTTGTGGACACGGAGGACATTACTCATCTACCAATCAACCATCAACCAGTCCATCCATCCAACCTAAGAGCAGGTCTGTCCCAAGCAGCAAGAGCATATCAATCAATTAGCAAATCATTTCATCCACCCCCCCCCCCCACCCCCTCATTCATGGGGACGGGAACAAGTATTTCTATACTTGCTGAAAACTCGACAGTTATCAACGCTAACCACTGCGCCTCGGCAGTCGGTTCCTATTCACTTTTTATCCACGTTAGTACAGGTCTTAGATCCTGGCAAGGGCTTCTAGAGAGTTTTGAAACGCAAATCTGTCGACTTAGTGACTAAAGGTAATAGCTTTTGATGTTTGGGTTTTGTTGAATTTCACGTTGTTTTCAATGTGTGTGTGTGTGTGTGTGTGTGTGTGTGTGTGTGTGTGTGTGTGTGTGTGTGTGCGCGTGTGTGCGCGTGTGTGTGCAGTGTGTGTGCGCGCGTGCACGCGTGTACGCACGCACGTGTGTTATGCATGTGTTTAAATGTGTGATTTTTGCACGTTGTTCTGA
>JADBJO010000402.1:287500-290000 GCA_016801955.1 Conus betulinus
ATTATTTAAATATGACAAAGAAACTGTACTTTTCAAGGTTTAAAGAAAACACTTTTAGTGGACGACTTACTACTCACCAGACACTCCGCCATCAGGGCCGGTGGTGACGTAACCATAGCCCTCGGGACACAGGATGTCAAATCCAACTGAAAGGGTCATTTACTTCGTCGTCAATCATCGTCATCATCATCAAAATCATCATCATCATCATCATCAAAGACATTGTCATCAACATTAGTGCTTCATAACTGTCGCTGTCATCGTCACCAACATCCTCAAAACCAACGCTTTCATCCTCATTGGT
Organism: Conus betulinus; assembly: GCA_016801955.1. Taxonomy (NCBI): domain Eukaryota; kingdom Metazoa; phylum Mollusca; class Gastropoda; order Neogastropoda; family Conidae; genus Conus; species Conus betulinus. The sequence goes on from JADBJO010000402.1 coordinate 287,805, forward strand.
ACTGTCATTATTACTATCATGATAATCTTCATCAACAGCACAGCACAACAATACCTAACGAAAACTCTGGAGAAAGGTGGTATAAAATTTTATCAATTATCGCCACTTTACTGCAGCTAATCTGTGTTTCAAGAACAATCGGGGTGAAACAAGGAAAAAACAAGAGAGGGTCTTTTTGAATAACGCAAAAAAAAACAATACGCAAATACATGTGCTTGCACAAGTATATACACACACACACACACACACACACACACACACACACACACACACACACACACACACACGCGCGCGCGCGCGCGCGCGCGCGCGCGCGCGCACGCGCACACACACACACACACATCTATAAGCATATGAAACTCTGTATGTGTGTGTGAGTAAGTATGAGCATATGACTGTGTGTGTGTGTGTGTGTGTGCGCGCGCGCGCAGGCACTCGCAGACATCTTCCAGTGTGTGTGTGTGTGTGTGTGTGTGTGTGTGTGTGTGTGTGTGTGTGTGTGTGTGTGTGTGTGTGTGTGCGCGTGTGTGCATGCCTACGTGCTTGCGTGCTTACGTGCGTGCACGCGCGTTTGTGCTTGTGAGCAAGCACGCACGCAAGTGTGTGTGTGTGTGTGTGTGTGTGTGTGTGTGTGTGTGTGCGCGCGTGCATGTATACGTGCAAGTTTGTACATGCATGCTTGAGAGTCTGTATACATGTGTGCGTGCGCACACGGCCGTGTGTGTGTATGTGTCTTTCCATGTTAGAGAGAGAGAGAGAGAGAGAGAGAGAGAGAGAGAGAGAGAGAGAGAGGATGTGAAGGATCACACGCGCGTACGGGCGTGTTTATCATGAACAAACTAAAATCTAACATTCTGACTAAAAATCATGGTCACATTTCATAATGAAACACCATTTCTGATTAATTTACAGTTTGGGATTGATTGAGTACGTATAATCTAAACACTGGATCACAGGCCAACTACCGTAAATCACTGTGGGATAGAACATGCAGTTATAATCTGAAGGCTGGTTCACCACTACTCGCTGTCCCAGTTCCGGACAGAGTACTGACCTATTCAAAATCCGGATCACAGACCAGACATCGCTACTGACTGTTTCTGAATTCGGGGAGGAGAAAACACTCACCAAAGCTGTAACACGTTCCAAACACCTCTACTCTCTCTCCCTCACAAAACCTCCAACACTTCACAGATTTGGGAAAAAGCACGCACGTATCTAAAAGCTGGATCACACAGAGAACTTAGGGCAGAGCCACGCACTGTGACATGTAATCTAAAAGCCGAGTCATACAAAAAAAAAAAAAAATCGCCACTTGTTTCCAGGGCATGAGACAGAACATACGCGTACCGAAAAACGGATGACTGATTAAACACCAGTACTCCGTGTCTCTAAAAATTTGGACTACCCACAGTTTCCGTGTTCAGACGCAGCTTACATATACATACAAACCGGTTAACAGACCAAACGCTACTACACATTATTTCCAGGTTTGGGACAGAGCATATAAATCTAAAAGCCAAACCAAATAGCAAACGCAACTGCTAAGTGTTCCCAGTGTGGGACAAGGCAAACACATATCTGCAGGCTGGATTCCAGACTGAACATGACAACTTACTGTTTCCGGGTTATGAAAGAGCATACATACATAACTAAAAAACGGAAGAGACACCAAAAACAACACAACTTACTGTCACAAGGTCAAGACAGAGGACTCACCTATAATCTTAACGCCGGATCAGAGACAATACACAGCTAACTACCCAGTGTTTTCCGATTTAACAGAGAGCATACACGCATCTTCAATCCAAATCCCAGACCAAAAACCAATAATCTTTGTCTCTAGGTTTGGAACAAAGCGTATAAATTTCTAAAAGCGCCATCCCTGGCTAACACCAATACTCACGGTCTCCAGGTTTGGGGCAAAGCATGCACATGTCACGGGTGGCTCCCAGGCCTCGCCATTGGTGCAGCAGCACTGGGCTTGGTCAGGTTAGCATTGCGGGGATCAGTGCACACCCCGAACTCGTTCTCCGCCTGGATGCTCCGCTTGCTGATTCGCGAGTCTTTGAACCGGAAACCGTCGTAGCAGGTGCCCAGGCGAGTGTCTGGAGTGAGAAGGATGGAGAAAATTATTTCAATCTCTCTTTTGCCTATAACCCCCGTTTCTCTATAATGATACAATACTATGTCACA
>JADBJO010000402.1:295000-365000 GCA_016801955.1 Conus betulinus
ACCCATTACATAGAAAGAAAAAAGATCCGAACAACATCCTTGCAATGTTATCATTAGATTCCTAAGGTGCGGATCAAGAGACGTGTAATCTATGGGAACAAAGACTGAACACATACTACTATTACTATCACACCCACTGCCAGAGCTTCTGCTAATATGTTGAATCGAACACACAAAAAAACCGGCAGCATGACTGTCGACGTACCTTCGCACCGTCTGCCATCAGGTAGGATTCTGTAGCCGTCAGGGCAGTCACAGGTGAAGCTACCCGGCATGTTGATACACTGAGCGTTGCCGATGCACGGCCCAGGCTGTAGCCGACACTCGTCCTCATCTGTGTACACACACACACACACACACACACACACACACACACACACACACACACATGCACACCCGCGCATGCACACACACACACACACACACACACACACGCCCGCGCGCGCGCGCGCGCGCGCGCACGCGTGCTTGAATGAGCGCGTGCACACACTTTAATCAATTTTCTAAAGAATGTCTTTGAGTCTGGGCGACTTCACATATGACTAAAAGAAAGGAAGAGGGAGAGAATGAGGATGAAGGGGTGGTTTTGCATGTGTATGAGAGAGAGAGAGAGAGAGAGAGAGAGAGAGAGAGAGAGAGAGATGGCGTGATGACGGTAATGTAAAGCTATTACCGCTACGACAAAATGATATCTTCTTTTTCAGATTTATTCATCCATTTAAAGTTTACTTAACTTTTCCTTCAGTCTGTTCACTTATTAATTCACTCTCCTTGCTTCATTCCTCGCTGTTAGTATTGTTAGTTTGGCAGCCGCAGCTTTACCATTTTGTAACAAAAATAATATATCTCTAAAGACAAGTCCAAAGCTTTTCCCCTTTTAAATCACTTCTGTTATCATCTTCACACCCAACTTTTCCCAATTTTAGATCGTCGCTACCCTCCCTCCCCCCTCCCCTTTGTATCAGTCCAAACCTTCAGGTTGACCAAGATAAGGTAACTCAAGTTACATTTCCTAATGTCCAACTGAGGAAGGCTCTTTCCAAACACCCCAAACCTAACCCCGTCTGTCGTTCTTCTAGAAGACCCATAGGTTGAAACGCATCACATCAGCCATGTCACCGATTTTTCCCTTTGTTTGGTGGTTAAGGAACACAGCGTTATTCTGTGGCTGCAATGCTAGACAGTAGTCACTCTTGTTTCCAAACTCGACCCTTCTCCCCCTCCCCTCTACTGTTTCTCAAAGTATCGTGGCTATGTGGTAGTGAATGTAGGGTGAATGAAACGATGTCACCGAAAACAAGCCAGTAAGGAACAAAATAACTCTTAGTCACTTTATTATACGAAAACAGGCATAATTTTTCGACAAGTACGTCTTGTTTTGACGTCAAAGAACAGACATAAAAAATGCAAAGAACGATACTTCACGGAAAAGAAATTTGCTGTAATAGCCATCTGGTAAGTATTGTTTTAAGTCAGTGATTTATGATGTCAGAAGAAGACAGATTTATCGAAAATTTACTTGTCCGTTTCACTTGTTTGTTTTGTATTACGTATCAAAGATGAGTTGCTTTACACTTTGGTATGTTATCTGCGTTTTGTTTTGTGGTGATGAAAATGGCATATTCAACAAGGACAAAGCGGAGAAAAGAAAACAAAAAAAAAAAAACAAAAAAAAAAACGGGTGACATCAGACATAAATTCAAAAATCATCTGAGAGACTTCACAGCGACAAAGTGAAAGGTTCGCGGGTGGGTGGACGTACAGATACCAAAGCACTTGGTCCACTAATTATTAATAAGGACAATGGAATGAAGAAACTCGTACCGTCACAGGTCTGGGTCAGAGGGTTGTAGACGAAGCCTTGGTTGCAGCGGCACCTAAAAACTGCCCACAATGTCGATGCACTGACCATTACGACACAGGTCAGGGTTGATCTCGCACTCGTTTCACGTCTGAAAGAACAACCAGCTGATCCTTATTCCAGTGAGTTTTGCAAAGTGTCGTACCGGGTTCAGTTACATAATATTCCACTGCAATGTATTATAACATAATGTTAGGTACTGTATAAAACTGTAATGTAAGGTACTGTGTCACACCACTGTCCTACATTGCACCCATGTTGCACTGGACTGATATTGTGCTGTATTTTATTGTTGAGTGTATTGTATTCTATTTTGTTGTTATTTATATTGTACTGCATTGTGTATGAGGTATTTGCACATTACTGTGTGATGTTTTTATAGTATGTCATTATTCTATTCTGTATTGTGATGCACTGTATCACGTAACATTGTATCGAATCGCAACTGTGCTGCAGGGACAACATGTCATTGCAGTATGACATCAGCTTCCTTTTTTTTTGGGTCTTTTTAGTTTGCCTGTCAACGTGGATATCTCTATAACTTTGTCTGGAATTACGACCTTCTTGCTTAAGGTTGTCTTACTTGTGGTATGTGTATGCTGCTTTCACTCACTCACACACACACACACACACACACACACACACACACACACACACACACACACACACACACATACACACACGCACACACACACGGGAACACATGTACATACGCACATTTCTTTTTGGAGATGACAGATTTACATAAAAGCAGAAAAGTAGCACCACACAGAAACAAAATCAGCCAAACATTCTCCCACCAGCAGCAACAACATGTGCACACACACATGTACTGTTTTTTTTTTTTTATTATGTTAAATACCTACCTATGAACGTATGTATGTGCGTGTATATATGCGTGCATGCATCCATGTATGTATGTATGTATGTATGTATGTATATGTGCGAGTATATGTGTGTACATGTGTGGGTGTGTATGTATGGGTGTGTATGTATGTATGTGTGTATGTATGTATGTAAGTATGTATGTATGTGTATGTTATAAGCCTAAGTAATCCGGCAATCAGGAAAAGGGAGAAAATCGTAATCTCCAATTTCATGTATTGCATTATTTGCGGTATATACAACATGCAATAAAAAGACGAAAACATAAAATCAAGGTTGAGGTGAAAAAGACAATTAATATTATATGTTACACGACTCACTTTAAAAAACAGTAAATAGAAACGAAAAAAACGGGGATATATTGGACATTCAAACCCCTTTCCATTCTCTTTTGACCCTCATCCGCCCCCCTTACCTCCTCCTCCTCGCTTCGCCTCTCCTACCTCATAAGCGCAAAAGCATGCTGCTCACGGGTTTACCACCTCACCCAGAGACTAGCGCATAAAGTAGGTCCAGTGGGCAGAAAGGTAAAAAAAAAAAAATCAATGGAAGACACGAGCCAAGGACCGCCATCTCTTCTCCTACAGTTTTGCTGTCCACGGTGCCACCACCACCTCAGTGGCCATACTGACATTTTTGAGCTGGTTACTTTTTTTTCAACAACACATTTAAAAGGCGTAAAATAAGCCTGCGTTTACACTGAGAAATATGGTTGCACTGCTCAGCTCGCTGTGGATCAATACATCTATATAAATATTGATAAAAAAAAAAAGATAGAGTCACTTCCTTATGAAAATTAAAAGAAGTAGCCGTTAAAATCAGCAAAATAGTTTGTAAGTAACAGGCTGGTCCCTCATAGTCCCAGTACTTTTGAAAATCAATTATGCATCAGTATCAATGTCTTAAAAACGGAATGCTTAGTGTTGTTTTGTTTTACAAATGACATAATGCCCCTGCTTACAAATGAAATTTTAATGGCTGATGTTCCGCCACTTAAAACCACAATCGTATTTCAAGGTAAATTTCATTGGGTAGACTAAAAGTTCTCAAAACGATTCAAAGGGGGTGAAGCGCTATTAACTAATTGGACTGATCTGGAAATGCCTAAGCTTCTTATGTTCATTACACTTTGAAAACGTACCTGTGATAGAAACTGGCCCGTCTTCGCATAGTTTCCTTGTATGCACCTGTAAAAATAATAGTTTTTCATTTGTCAAAAGAATAAAGCTCACCAAACAAAAGTCAGATTTCCGATTCTGGAAAATAAATGAACACACACATAAGAATCAATGTGAGAGCTTCACACAAGTTTTCAACACTGCAGCTTAAACACTGTGAAAAGTGTAAATCAGTTTAGTGTTAGGTCGCCAAAATCTCCATGGTCACAACAGTCTGTTCACTGGCGGTTTTTGTGTTTCCATCACACTCAGTGGCAGCTAGCTGTGGCAACACAGGACATTTCCCTCACAACCATCTCCAGTTTAACACACATATTACTGACCGCAGAGAACCCGTCAGTTTAACCATATTCACAACAGACCGCGTATAGTCAAAGTAAACCACACGGATGAAACAATGGTACATTTACACACAGCGCACGGACCTCATATTATACAAACTATTCCACCGACAAATTTTGCACACGGAAGTGACATCAGTGTATACTGAAGATTACAATGCAGACTGACAGCATTTACCCAAAGCCTTGCAAGTATCTAGGGGTGTATTGTACTTACGTGTTCCTTGGGCTGGGCACACTTCACAGGGGTTCCCCCAGGCCACCCCGAAGAGACAGCAGCATTGAAACTGGGTCACGTCCACGGTCAGTGCGTCTTCCGGCTCGCACACCGTCACGATAGGACGAAGTGACGTGTTGTAGTAGTCTCGGTAACATCGGCTCTTGCGCATGTCTGAAAAGAGAGCGAGATACTTCTGCGAACCGTGCGCTTCTGTGGTGTCGGCTTTGTGTTGCGCCGTTTTGTAGCAGTATCACTTTGCTGCATATCATTCTCTTGCAATCTACTATGCTGCCGTGTATTGCGCTGGGCTGTTTTGCTGTAGTGTTATTCATGGATTTTCTTTTTGTTTTGCAATGTTATTCAATGTGCTGCGATTTTTTTCCTTGTCTTATATCTCTCTCTCTCTCTCTCTCTCTCTCTCTCTCTCTCTCTCTCTCTCTCCGTTTTTTTTTTCTCTTAATCACGATGATGACAACAACGATGACGATGACGATGGCAGTACACATAAATGGAGGTAACGCCGTCAGATAGCGTACTGAAGCCATCAGGACAGACAGATGGTACTGATGTTGCTGTGTCTTTTTTCGAAATGATGATCTTGATAAGTCAATATTGGAAATGGCGATGGCATCTATGATGATCATGCGATAATAATGATAACAATGACAATGACGACAACGATAATGATGACAACACTGAGGAAGAGGACGTACAGACCCATGCAGGTGACGCCGTCCGGCAACATGATGTGTCCATCAGGACAGATGCAGCTGAAGTTGCCATCCTTATTAATACACTCGCCGATACCGCAGATCCCTCGCTGTTCAATACACTCGTTGATGTCTGCAACACCACAGCCGGTTATCACTAACTCATGAATGCACGAGGAAGAATGAAAGGGAAACAAGCGCGCCTACACACACACACACACACACACACACACACACACACACACACACACACACACACACGCACGCACGCACACACATGCACATACGCACATTTCTTTTTGGAGATGACGGATTTACACAAAAGCAGAACAACAATAAGCACCACACAGAAACAAAATCAGCCAAAGATTCTCCCACCAGCAGCAACAACATGAAGGACACTCTGAAAGGACTTTCCAACACATCAGACGGCCTGAAGGTCATTCCTACATACTCACCGATATACAACGATAACGTGAGGGACATTCTGACAGACTCAAAGATCGAACGAATACGTGAGTAACACTGACAGACTCACCGACACAACGATAATTTGAGGGACATTCTGACAAGACTCACACATCCAACGATGACTGAGCAACATCGACAGACTCACCGACACAACGATAATTTGAGGGACATTCACAGACACATCCAACGATGACGTGAGCAACACTGACAGACTCACCGACTGAGCGATAATTTGAGGGACATTCACACATCCAACGATGACGTGAGTAACACTGACAGACTCACCGACTGAGCGATAATTTGAGGGACATTCACACATCCAACGATGACGTGAGTAACACTGACAGACTCACCCGACACAGTGATAATTTGAGGGACATTCACACATCCAACGATGATGCGTGAGTAACACTGACAGACTCACCGACTGAGCGATAATTTGTCCCCATTCAGCCTCCAACGATGACGTGGACACACTGACAGGTAAGAACCAAAGCGATAATTCTGGCACATTCACGCATCCAACGATGACGTGAGTAACACTGACACACTCACCGACTGAGCGATAATTGAAGGGACAGTTGTCAATGTTACGATGAAGTCACGCGTCTGTGTACCCACAAACTCACCGAGTGAGCGACCCCTTGGTCAAGAATTTAACATCCAAAAATTCACAGTGTCTCACCGACTCTCTCTCTCTCTCTCTCTCTCTCTCTCTCAACTGACAGGCTCACACACACACATGCACACACACACACACCATCTGGACAGCGGCACACGTGCAGACACACAAGGTGCGCGCCCACGCGCGCTCGCACACCCACACACACACACACACACACACACACACACACACACACACACACACGATGCATGGAACACGTCTGCGTACACAAGGAAGACTACAATGATGCGGCGGTTAGTGCCGCATGTCGTGAGTTGCAATCTCTCTCATTATCTTCTCTTAAAAAACACACACACACACACACACACGCACACACACACACACACACACACACACACACACACACACACACACACACACACACACACACACACACACACACACACACGTCTGCGCACACACACACTACAAAGAGTGCCGCATGTCGTGAGTTGCAGACAGACAGACACACACAACACACACACATCTACGCACACACACACACACGCGCAGACAGACACACACACACACACTACACACACACACACACACACACACACACACACACACACAGTGATACCTTCTAACACCAGTGTAGAAGGATTAGGACGGAAGCCAGGACCTCCAGGACACAGGTTGTTACGCTCCACTAAAACAAAGGCCACATGTCATGAGAGACACTGAAACCAAGCCCATATGGCTTTGTAAAACACCGAAAGGAAGCCCACATGTCCCCAAAAGGTCAAAATATCAATATAAAATATTAAAACAACGGCCACGTATCAATGTAAATCATTTGAAACAAAGCCACAGGTCGATGTAAAACACTGGGGGGGGGGGAAAAAACCCGCATATCACTGTAAAGCACTAAAACAAACCACCCATGTCAGTTTTAAAACATCGAACCAAATCAACATGTTAATGTAAAAGACTTGAAACAAAGCCCACATGCAAACCACAGAAACATAACCCTCATTTCAATATACAACGACAAACCAAAGCCCACATGTCGACGTGGAATACTTAAATAAAACCCACGTGTGAATGAAAGACTAAAACGATTTGAAATACCGGAACAAAGTTCACATATCAACGTGGAACGTTGAAGCAAAATGTCGATGTAAAATACTAAAGTAAAACCCACGTGTCAATTCAAGACTGAAACGAAGCTAACATATCAACATAAACCACTGAAACAAAGCCCACAGTTCAATGTAAATCACTAGAATAAAGACCAAATTTCAGTGTAAAACACTAAAACAACATGCACATGATGATGTAAAACACTGAAGCAACGCGTAAATATCGATGTAATCAACTGAAGCAAACCCCACATATTGATGTAAAAACTCACTGAACACCTACATGTCAATGTAACACACACAAAATAAAAGTTTGCTCATAAACGAGTGACTTGATCCTTCCGAGAGAAACCATTTTGTCATGGTACTTATGTTCCCAATGCCCCTGCCGTCCCAACGACTTATCACAACATAACACAACACGAAACAGCAAACATGACGCAATACTATCCCATCCACCTATCCCCTCCTACCCCCGGCCGTTACCACCCTCCTTCCTCAAAGCTCTCACACACACACACACACACACACACACACACACACACACACACACACACACACGCACACACACACACACACGCACGCACGCACGCACGCACACACATGTAAGCACATAATCATGAACGAGTGGATATCATCACTTCTGCTCCGTTAGATTTTCTTCACAGATTAACCACAACATTACACACACATTCATCAGAAGCATCTGTCACAACATCACAGGTCACGGCAGGCAGCAACTCACCAGTTCCATTCTTGGGGCAAGGCTCGCAGAATCCGGGCACTTCTCCCCAGCCCAGTCCTACGGTGCAGCAGCACGTGGCACGTGACACGGCACTCGCGATTTCATCATTGCACACTCCCAACTGCCCCGACTCGAACAGCGGAACGTCCATGTAGCAGCTGCCCACCCTTTTGTCTACAAAGAAAGTGAGATTGGTTCAAACCGCTATGTCTTTGGAAAATGTGAGAAACACAACTTGCAAGGAAAGTTTAGACAAAACAGAAACAAAACGACAAGCGCAGTTCAGACAAAACAACAGGAATATCTTGATTAAAACCGAATCTTTAATTCATTTAAACATCAAAAGAAACGGGATGCATGAACAGTTACGAACGAAAATATTATCTTATGAATTGCGAACGGGTCAAAAGGAAGGTAAATTAGCAAGCCTGGTATGGTACAAAGCACAACCCTGAAGTACCATGTCCACCTAATTGTCAAGACGACTTTCGTTTCTTGCTGTTGGCAAAGTTTTTCTTTCGTTAGTGTGCTAAGAAGTCTGTACAAGTCTACAGTGTGTCATTTTATTTCTTAACAAATGATACTAAACTGGTTTAAAAGCATCTCTCTCTCTCCCCCTTTCTCTCTCGCTCACACACACACACACACACACACACACACACACACACACACACACACACACACTAATGCAAAGCTGTATGCACTAACCAACGCATCCTGTGCCGGTAGGGTTGCTCTCAAAGTTGGGAGGACACTGACACAGGTAGCTGCCCTGTTGGTTGATGCACATGCCGTACTGACAGTTGTCAGGGTTCTCGCATTCGTCAATGTCTGCACAAACCAGTCCTCCATCATCCGAAGAATGCGGCACTTTTCTACATTCCAACTCACAAACCACTGCACACAGTTCTTCGCCATGACAGTGCTCACACCACTCAGTCATAACGCTGTGATACACCACTCTTCTACAAGGCAGCGCACATTCCACTCCCCAATAACCCAGTGCACAGCACTCCTCCATGATACTGCGACCACGTTACTTTTCCAAGACTTAGTGCACTCACCACTCTTCCACAGACCAATGCACACACCACTCTTCCACAGACCAATGCACACACCACTCTTCCACAGACCAATGCACACATCACTCTTCCACAGACCAATGCACATCTTCCACAGACCACACACACACTCTTCCACAGACCAATGCACACATCACTCTTCCACAGACCAATGCACACATCACTCTTCCACAGACCAATGCACACACAATTCTTCCACAGACCAATGCACACACCAATGTTCAATTATTGAATGCACTCGCCGTTCTCCATAATCAGTGCACGCACTGCCTGTCCATAAATTAAGGCATATATATATATATATATATATATATATATATATATATATATATATATATATATATATATATATATATATATATATATATATATATATATATATATATACATATGTGTGTGTGTGTGTGTGTGTGTGTGTGTGTGTGTGTGTGTGTGTGTGCGCGTATGTGTGTGTCCGCGTGTGTGTGTTCCTGTCTGTCTGTGTTGATGTGTCTATGCATATGTCTGTTTTTGAGGGATTATTCAAATAAGTTTCCTTCAATTTTATTTTACAAGTATTTTTTAATGTAAATCCTTTAGGTAAGTGTAATACGTCTACTACGTACTGCACTTGCACTCGACGATATCTGAAATTCCGGTCACAGGCAAGCACATTCATCATGAAAGATACCCTGGACTGTTTACATTACACTTTTCAAGGCGTGGTATGTCCTATTGTAATACGTTTATGTGTTATACGTCTACGATAGATATCTTTAAGTTTAATGCATCAAAGTGTAATGCCTTTAAGTGTGTGTGTTTAAATGTAATATATGTAAAAATGTAATAGTCACAGCCTAATGTGTGTCTACGTGTGAAGTGTGTGAGCGAAATGCATCGAATCATTACATGTTAAAAATGCAACAATATAAATATAACATACCCGAGAGATTTGGGGAGTGTATGTTTTTTCCCTTTTTCCTTCTTCATCTGTCTGAAGAGGATGTTTTGTTGAAGATTTGTTTACTTCTTCTTGTACAGGCCCATAGCTAAAAGAAAAACCTTCAAACTGTATAACTGTTGTGTTGCCTAGCTGTTGATCTGTAGAGACTACTGACCAGTGCAGTTGCCCCGGTGATGTCCAGTTTGTAACCCTGGTTACAAATGCAGCGGAACATGCCAAACACGTTGTCGCACTGGCCGTTCACACACAGGTTGGGGAACATGTCGCACTCGTTGATGTCTGAAATCCCAATCACAGACAAATACATGCGTCGCGAAACACATCTGGCTCTTCTTTACATTGCTGTTTTTATTCTGGGTTTTTGTCCAAAAATACTGAAGTGCTAGACAGCTTCTTTTTGGCTTTATGCAATGCATAATATGCAATACATTGTGTTTCTGCAGCCGCTAAGTGTACTTCAAACGTTATTCAAAAAGAAAGAATCATCCAAGCAAGAAGGAGCAAATAGGAACTAAGACAGGATTAGTATCAGTCACATGTCACTCTAAAGGGAATCAAAACAGAGAAGGACTCTGCGTGTTTTGTGTAAGTAAACATAGCTGGTGTATTGGCCATATTCTGGTTCATTCACAACCAGATCCAACTGTTTCGCACAACTTTTGACAATCTTCGCTTTTCGCAACGTCGTTAGGACGTGACGCTTTTTTTTTTTGTTTTGTTTTTGTTTGTTATTTGTCGCTTAATTTTTATTTTTTGTTTTGTTTTGTTTCGCATCCGAATGGATAGAATGACCACTGCAAGCTCTCGTGCAGTTTACGACAGATTGTGTGACGTCATTGTACTCTGCTAGCACAGCAAAACTGATTAATGCTCCGCAAGTCCCCCTGACACTTTTTCCTTCTGTTCTGATTTCTTTCTTTCCATTTTTTCTGTCTTTTGTGGAGAGAGAAAGAGAGGGGGGGGGGGGGGGGGGGGGGGCTGATTTTTTTTTTTTTTTTTTTTTTTTTTTTTTTTTGCGCAGATTTGTTTTGGGTAAACATTTTGTTGAAATCTCGAGAAACAGGAGCCCAGATATCCGCTGGCGCGTAAATCTGCAAAGGTCTTTGGTAACATCTCGCCATGCAGCTAACCATGTTACCCTTCAAAGTAAACAGCTGGATGAAGCACGAGTTAACAAATGAAAGGAGTCACTGACGATCAGCATTTCCCGGGATCCTGGTATTTCCACTAACACACTCTCTCCCCTCCACACAATCTCCTCCTCCACCCCCGGTTCCCATCCGCCCCCTCCCCCGGCTGGACTATAAGCAATATTACCTCCCTTTCCTGCCCCCCCCCCCCCCCCCCCCCCCCCACACCACACACACACACACAAAACACTCTCTCTCGTTCCCTATCTTCCACCTTCCCCTTACCTCTCCCGATCTGTTCCCGAGCTGTAAGCAAAATCATGAAAAACCGATGATGTGACTTAAAACTGAGAATGACGCACTCACCCACACAGGCTCTCTCGTCTTCGGTGGGAGCGAAGCCCATGTCACACTCACAGCGGTACCGCCGGGGAAGTTGAAGCAGTTGCCGTTTTCACAGATGCCAGGATCCAGACTGCATTCGTCCACATCTGCACCATGCCAAAGTGGAGGAGGTTGAACAGGTGGGATACTTAACTACTGATGATGGGAAGTGTAGTACTAGTGTCATTCACAGTCTATGTACGTAATTTGACGCTAGTATGAACTGGAGTTTGAATTAAAAAAAAAAAAAAGAAACTTGAGAGGGTGTTTAAGTGTACTTGTAATGAAAGATGTTTGGCGCGTGCAACAAAGATAATACATAAATGACTGAATTTCAAGACTATGACTGTCCAGCACGCCAACACAGTGTAATACACACATATATACACACCGATACACAGGTACCTTAACTCTATCAAAAGATAAAGAAAGAAAAATATATCTTTGCCAGTGAACAGAAAGACATCAGAAAGATGATCCACGCACAAATATAGAAGATGATTGATGTACAAAATAGCCGCTTGTTGTTGTTTTCTAACACATGAACATTAGAGAAATAAACCAAAGAAACACTTGCTCCGTAAAACGAAAAGCAATCAAAAACAAAGACCAGTACCTAATGCTCTTTCTCACATACACTGAAAAATCCAGATTATCACACTTTCTATTCAACAGCAAAACAACGCTACGGAAGTGTAACTAAGCGGTTGCTCTCGCTTTCTTTTTCTTTGTTTCCGTTCTTCACTGTCTAGCCTGGAGTAGACCTCAAAGTCGAAGCGCACTGTTTCTGCACGGTCATTTTGTTTGTTCCATTCATTGCATGGCCTAGTAACACAACTTTTATTATCATAAGCTCTGTGTGGCAAATTGTAGGATTTCGCTCAAAGGCAATGCGCAATGTCCTCACCTCTGCACTCGTAGCCGTCGCCGCTAAAGCCCTCATCACAAATGCAGCGGAAACTGCCGGCAAAATTCACACACCCGGCATCTCTCGCGCAACCTCCGTTGTCCCTGACACACTCGTTTACATCTGAAACATGTCATTTTTACCATGTACTTCACTTTCTTATTGTTTCGCTTACGTGTGTATTTCTGTTCTGTGCAATTTGCTTCATGTCTTTGTTAACCTGATGCAGAGCATCCGGACTAGTCTGCACACATAAAGGTTGAATTGAGGTTGTATTTAGGTTCACACACACACACACACACACACACACACACACACACACACACACACACCTCCCCCTTCTCTCTGTCTCTCTCTCTCTCCGTTGGGAAATCCGTCCCTGGCATATTCAGATTTAGAACATTACACAAACAATACGTACGAAAACCAATTGTCGGTGTATCCAGATTCACACGCACACACACACACACACACACACACACACACACACACACACACACACACACACACACCTCTACAGGTGAAGCCATCTCCAGTGTATCCTGGTTTGCAGTCACATTTGTAGGAGCCCAGAGTGTTGATGCAGGCAGCGTTGACATCACAGTTCGATTCGCCAGAATCACATTCATCATCATCTGAAAGAAACCGTGTTATGCACAGAGTAAAAAATGAAAATGGTTTACGAACGAGATAAAACATCACAGAATCCCGTCCAAACAAAACGAAAACATCTTTCAACAAACTACTTCAACTGTGAAAATTAGTACGCTTTTGAAATATTTCTCAACATAAATCAGAACTGACAGTAAGAAAAAAAAAAAAAAGAAATAATCATCATTTGTTCCAGATATAGATGACTCCCATTTTAATTAAACACTACAATATACTCTGCAGCCATGATGACTGGGGGACAAAGTCGTCATTACTCCTTAAAAAAAATACTGTCCGTCAAGAAGTAAGAAAAAAAAAAAAAAAAAAACCCGGAAACAGCAAAGTGCATAAACGCCCTGATGATTGAATTTTGGAAGCTACACTGAAACCTTTGAATAACGTTCACATCTTAAAAAAAAAAAAAAAAAAAAAAAAAAAGAAAAGTGGGGGGTCTACAGTCTTAGTTGGGGAGGGGGGGGGGGGTCGAAATTACCAAGACAAACATGAAACTGCTTTATATATAAAAAAAAAAAAAAAAAAAAAAAAAAAAGTCCTCGGGAGAGAGTATTGAAGTGGTCGTAACATTTGAACTATGGCAAGATTTTAACTGAAAAGTAATAAAGACAGAGTATTTAATGAAAAGCAAAATTTGTTATAGGCAAAGACAAAAACTCATCCAATAAAATCAGTTCGTTAGACGGAGACGGTCCTTACCAAAACGTAAAAAATTCAGTATAGTTAAAGGCAAAACAGTTCCAGAACAAAGTCTTTAAAGAGAGGGAGTCTGCACTGACGGGTAACCTTTGAACAGACAAAACCAAAACTGTTCTAGAAAAAAAAGTCTTTACCCGGTAGTTTGTACCGAGATGTGATACTCGAACAGACATACACAAACCGTTCCACGAAAAAGAAGTCCTTAAATAAAGAGAGTGTACTGAGAGGTAAAGCTTGTATAGACCGCGATAGGACAGTCCCAGAATAAAGGTCTGTAAAGGGAGGAAATCTTTATTGACAAGTCAAGCAGGTATAAAGGCAAACGTATTTTAGACCAAAAAAAATCTTAAAAGGGAGAGAATCTTTACGAAGAGAGAAAACTAATAGAGACAAAAGCAAATCTGCCCCCCCCCACCCCCTTCACTGGTAAGACGAAACTGCTTTAGAAAAATGAATCCAAGTTTTTATCAGGAGCGTGTCTTTATTTAAAGGGCCCTTGTTAAAGAGCCTTAGTTTATCTATTATTAAGAGGCCTTAGGGCATTTCCCTTGTTCAGTAAAGATCCATCAAAATTTATCTGATGGATCACGTCAGTTAGGACCTTTACCTGTGCAGCCTGTAGCTCCGATCTCGGTCTTGACGCTAAAGCCCACGTCACACTTGCAGATGAAAGAGCCGTGGGTGTTCTGGCATTGGCCGTTGAGACACAGGTTCTTGTTCAGCAGACACTCGTCCACGTCTAACCACAGCAACATTGTATTAAATCGTGGGTGTTCGTAGGTCTGACTATACCAATATGGCGTTTGTAAAAGGATGAGTGTTCCTAGACTGGCAAATATGACCTCACTAACAATGTGATTTTATGCTATGAGTGGTGGTGGTTTTAGGTCTGACCTCGCTAACAATAATATTGTAAAGTGATGGGCGTATGTATTATTAATAGGTCTGATCACACCAATAATGTATTTGTAAAATCACGGGCGCGTGTCGCATTGGTTGGTATTACCACACCAACAAAAAAAAGGAAGGGCAAGGGTAGTATTGGTAGGTCTCACCACACCAGCAATATGAAATAATGGGGTTTCAGCTCCATTGGTAGGTAAGACCATACCAACAATATGTTTGTAAAATTACGTGCGTGCTCGTAGTATTGGTAGGTCTCACAGCATCAATAAGGTACAATGACGGTTGTTTCGAACTGGTAGGTCTCACCATACTAACAGTGCAAATGATGTGTGTACATTGCAGGACTGGCAGGTCTGATTACACTGATCATGTATTTGTGAAAGAATAGGTGTTTGTAGTATTCGTACGTTTCACCTCACCAATAACGTGTTTGTAAAAGAATTGATATTTGCTATGTGTGAAAATATTAACAATGCGTTCATAGAATAATGGATGTTCGTTGCATTGATAGACCTGACCACACCAACCATATATTTGTAAAACAAATGGATGTTTGTAGTACTGGTAGGTTTCATCATACTAACGACATAAAATGATGGATGTTTGAAGTATTGTGAAGCCTGACCACAACTAAATGTGTGTTTAAAAGGATTGGTGTTTGTAGCGTGGGTAAGTCTGACCACATCTACAATGCAAAAGGTCGGGGGTTTGTAGTATTGTATTAGTCTGACCATACCATCGATGTAAAATGACGGAAGTTGGAACTATCGATAGGTCTGACTACACGAACGTGCTTGTACAGGAATAGAGTTTATAGCATCCGTAGGTCCATCAGATACTGCACCCGACACCACACACAACACACACACACACACACACACACACACACACACACACACGCACACACACACTCACACATACACACACACACACACACACACACACACACACACACACGTACCCAGACATCGTTTCTGGTCGGGGGAGGGAGTGAGGCCTTCCTGACAGATACAGCGGTAGGATCCCGGTAGGTTGTCACAGCGTCCGCCATTGCAGATCTCTGGCTGCTCTTTGCACTCGTCCACATCTGTGCAACAGGTACATACAACTGCTTCTTTTGGGTGGGGTGGGGCTGGGTGTGCGTGTGCGGCGTGCACGCATATGTGTGTGAGTGAGTGAGAGAGAGAGAGAGAGAGAGAGAGAGAGTGTGTGTGTGTGTGTGTGTGTGTGTGTGTGTGTGTGTGTGTGTGTGTGTGTGTGTGTGTGTGAATGCATGCGGATTATTTATAGATATATGAACTCCACACACACACACACACACACACACACACACACACACACGACTCATGCACGCGCGCGCAATCGCACACACAGTTATACACGCTTGTATCTATCCCTAAACATTCTCCGCTCACTTGCATAAATGTAAATATTTTCCAATCTGATTTATACAGACACACAGACTCGGACACAGGCACACACACGTAAATTAAGGCTGTCTGCACATTACATGTCCGCCATGGGTAAATGTGGATATAGCCCACACATGAACTCATCTTCTGCCGTTGCCTATACATGCTGTTCCCACACTCAGACGCAGAGAGACTTCAACCCACTCGTACGCTCATTATCTTTTCTGACCCCCCCCCCCCCCCCTCCCCCCCAATTCCAACCAACCCGTCATCTTTCCCTGTCTCTTCTTACTTCTTTCTCCCGCCCCCTCCCCCTTTCCCTCGTTTTCCCTCACACACACACACACACACACACACACACACACACACACACACACACACGCGCACGCACACGGTGCTCACACAATACTGACCAACGCAAGAATACTGACCAACGCAAGACGGCGTCCGTCGGTCAGCAGCAGGAAGCCACTCTCACAGCTACAGGTGAAGCTGCCCGGGGGTGTTGATGCACACAGACTGGCACTGCCCGTTGTCCTCCAGACACTCATTGTTGTCTGCAACAACAACACATCGCTCAACTAACAAGCTATTAGTTTTACCCTGCCAAGCACATAGAGGTGACAGGATTAGTATCTTCGCCTTTTGCTAGTTGGATGTTCCCTTGAGTACATAGAAGGCATTCGCCACTTCCTGTTGGCCAGATTGGCTCTGTGTTTGCCTGCTGTTCATGGGTTAGCTTTCTGTCCAGCACACTTCGCAACTGACAGATTGACATTGTCAAGTTTGAAGCACAGACAAGTGATGCATGCGTGCTGACAGCAAGCTGATCTCGCTGCACAGCTGACAAGACGCAAACATATGCAAACAGATGGAAGGGCACACCACTCAAATGAACAATTCTCTCACCTGGAAGTGGTTAGTCATCTGCTTGAGTGAACTGGGCTGCGACAAAGGTAAATAGGGGGAAAATAAGATGACGTAACAATATTGTCCCATGAACATCTTTGTCAAAAACGGTGCATCAAATTTCGCCCAATCACGTTTCATCCGAATCACGTTTTGCCCAAACGCGTTTTGCCTGCTCATGTTTCTTCCAGTATGTCACACATCAGCTATGTTTCACAAAATCAGGTGGAATCAAGTTGCATAGCATTACTGGTGCGCGCTACACCGCGTACTGAACTGTTAACCCCGCGTTCATAAAACAGACGCAAGCCTGAATAATCGGTTCACATCCCCCCCCCCCTCCCCATCCCCAGGATCCCTGTCTCCCAACCCCCTATTCCTGCTCTCACTCGCCCCCAGCATACTCCACACGCGGATTTGTTGTGTGGTCTTCCCCTTTTTTTCTCCCAACCAAGTTCCGGGGTAAATCACTACGTTCGAGAAGAGCATGAGCGTCTATTGAGCAACCAGACGAAAGGACTTCTGTGAAAATGTTGTTGAGGCGAGTAATGAACGATAGATATGGTGAGATGAGGGGGCGGAGTAGAAAGGGTTAAGGGGGGGGGGGGACTTTTTTTTTGCGCATAACTGACCAAGCTTAACAGTAGAATTTTCGATATTTTAGATTTCTTTTTAAAGGAAATAATTACAATTCATTTGACCTGGCTTTAACTTAATCAACGAAGACTTTGTTTTTGATAAGTCTTTTAATGACTGACTGCGCTTGCTTGTGTGTTCGTTTAGTCCTGGGTTCTTGATCTTACGTAGTTCTGTTTTTAACATACTTGCAGTCCCAATATAGCCTGCAGGGGCTGTTTTGACACCAGGCGGTGATGTGTGTGTGTGTGTGTGTGTGTGTGTGTGTGTGTGTGTGTGTGTGTGTGTGTGTGTGTGTGTGTGTGTGTGTGTGTGTGTGTGTGTGTGTGTGTGTGTGTGTGTGTGTGCAAAGTGCTCTTACAGAAACTTCATGATTTTGTGAGGGGGTTGTTGGGGAGAAGGAGAGGGGAGGAGAGGTTGGCATAAGACCGAGAAGGGTGAGGGGTCCCACACCTTTGAAATCTACTTACACTGTATTCCAGAGTCTCTCTCTGAAGTAACCGAACACGGTAAGCCAGCAAAGACAGAATACAGGTTGGGCTGACAAAAGATTCTTTCCAACAAGCACCTGACGCTGTAAATCAAGGTAAATTCATCACAGGAAACTGACCGCTCACTCTGGCGTGTGATATTTCGTCGCATAGTTCTTGACTTTCGCTATCTATCAATCAGTGTGCTCTTCACGTGGGGAATGTACAGGTAGTTCACCCCCCACTCCCCCCCCCCACTTCCATCACCCCATCCACTCACCTACACACATTGACTTGAGGTCGTTGGGCATGTAACCAGGGTTGCAGATGCACTGGTAACCGCCCATAAAGTTCTCACAGTGACCATTGAACAGATGCTGCTGCTGGAACCACACTCGTCGATGTCTGGGAACAGAGACACATACAAAAGAAAACTGTATCACACAGAGAGTGCGTGTGCGCGTGCATGCGTGCGCGCGCGCGCGCGCGCGCGTGTGTGTGTGTGTGTGTGTGTGTGTGTGTGTGTGTGTGTGTGACACCACTCTTTATTTTTTTACGTTATGTATCTATGTGGTCCCTATTTTTTCATTTGATTTTCCTACTGGACAAACGAAAGATAAATTGCGTTGCCTCCTACCGTGTCTGTGAGTGTGTATTTGTGTGTGGGGCGTGAGAGTGGGAGTGTGGGGCTGGGGTGAGGGGTTGTGGGTGCGTGGATGAGGTTGGCTGATGTGTGGTGTTCTCGTGAGAATGTATATGCGTGTGTGTGTGTGTGTGTGTCTGTGTGTGTGTGTGTGTGTGTGTGTGTGTGTGTGTGTGTGTGTGTGTGTGTGTGTGTGTGTGTGTGTGTGCGTGTTCGTGTCATTCAGTCTGTCAGTGTGTCTGTGTGTATCGGTGGGTGTTTGTATGCATGCTTGAGAGTGCACGCAGTTGTGTGGGCATAATATGTTGCGTGTATATGACTGGGATCGAATGAGGGGTTAAAAATATGACGCAAATTTGAACAACTTCAGATGGCGCTGGACTGTAACTGACTGAATCTACTTAAGATGACTGTACTTCTTTTTCACCCCTCCTCTAAACACACTATTAGGCAGTTTCAGTCAGTTAAAAGTATGTGCCTTCGATGGCAGGGGAGAGCAAAGCTGGAGACTACTGACCTTTGCAAGCCGTTCCATCTGGAGACAGCTCGTGACCATCTGGGCACTGGCACTCGTAGCTGCCCACCGAGTTGATGCAGTTCCCTCCCAGACACAGCGACTTCTGCTCCTTACATTCGTCCACGTCTGTCACCACCAGCAACATGAACTGTAAGGCGTGTGTATGTGCGGCACGGATGGAAGCTGTCATGTGCGTAGTGGATGCGTGCTGCGTGCGTGTAAGTGTTGTTTGTATCTCCGTTTCTCTTCGTATGTCGTATGTCTGTCTGTCTGTCTGTCTGTCTGTCCCTCTGTCCGTCTGTCTGTCTGTCTGTCTGTCTGTCTCTCTCTCTCTCTGTTATATGTCGGTCGCCCTCTCCTCTCACCTCTCTCTTTCTCTCAACGTTATACAGTTTCTCATGAGTACTGAATTCTCTACTAAGCGCACGTGCGCACACACACACACACACGCGCGCGCGCACACAGGCACGCGCGTGCACGTACACACACACACACACACACACACACACACACACACACTGGCAAAGACATGAAATCAAATATCTTAACAGCTCGTTTACTTTCCCTTTGGATATCGGCAACACTCTTAAAACCAGTCACTCAGAGTAATGATCTCGCTTGGCTAACTGTCAATGATACAAACATCGACAACCAGCCCTCAGAGGAAGGAGAAAAGCGTCTGAGCCCGCAGTCACAGAAAATCTGTCATCGCAGCTGGGCTGGTCTCTTACATACTCTTTCCGTGAAGAACTATCATTGGATGTTGTATGTTGTGTACAAAAAAATCGATCTTAAGATTTTAAAACGTCTTACAGGAGCTGAATCTTACAGAGACAATTTTGATATGAAATGTGAAAGACTTACAGCTGGGAGGAAAACTCTGAACAGACAAACTGAGTCTGATGTGGCAAGAATTTTCTATGATTAGGTGGTCAGCGCGGATGAATCATCCCTTTATCAGCACATTAACTTTATCTCTCCGCGTGTAAGAGTGAAATCTTTTGTTCTGAAGGGGAGTTTTGACGGTGAGGTGCACGCTACAGCACCATTTAAGGATACGTATGCAACCCATGCCAAATGCCACTGACCAACACACATCTGGGTTCATCATGACTCCAGTGAAGCCCCTCGTCACATTCACAGTGGAAAGCACCCGGGGTGTTAACACACTGGCCGTTACCGCAGATCTCAGTCATGGAAATCCGGCACTCGTTGATGTCTGCCACACACAAGCATGATAGGGGGTGTGAGAGGGAGATGAAGCGAGAAAGAAAGAGGTAAGAAGAATGAGAAAAAGAGAGAGAGAGAGAGAGAGATTGGGGTATAGGCAGGGAAACAGCAGACAGACAGACAGACCGAGAAACAGTGAGAAAGAGACAATGACGGAGGCAGAGAGAGAGAGAGAGAGAAACAGAGCGGCAACACACACACACACACACACACACACACACACACACACACACATTCATGCACACACACACACACACACACGCGCGCATGCAGGCACATGCGCTTATGTGTGCGCACGAATGTGAGCCATCAAATGTTAATTTCAGTGAACAAACGTTCACGTTTATAGAATAAGAAACGAATGGTACAGCGTTATCTGAACAAACATATGATAATCATTATCAAAACAAACAAGAGCTAACAATCCCACACGATTGTGTTTTTCATGTGCACCAGGAACTTTGTTTTTCTATGGTTGGTTGAGTTCATGTGCGTGCGCGCGCGTGCGCTGTGTGTGTGTGTGTGTGTGTGTGTGTGTGTGTGTGTGTGTGTGTGTGTGCATTTGTCCAAAACTGCAACATACTTTGAAGATCGCTAGGAGTTTCTTATGTTTTTTTGCGCAATGGCACTCCCATAATCTAGACCACTGATTTTGGATTACGAGTTACCTTGAAACGTACAATCTGATGTACCCGGGTTTGGGGTATTCTAATGTAAATGTTCGAGAACTGGCGGTCCCAGCGAAACCTTACCTGTACAGTTGGTGCCCAGGTGGTCCACTGCAAATCCAGAATTGCAATCGCAGATAAAACTGCCGGCCGTGTTGCGGCAACGTCCGTTGTCGCACAGTCCCCGCAGCAACATGCATTCGTTGATATCTGAAATTTTCGTCCAAAACTTACTAAAAATCAGGAAGATAAAACTGGCGAGAAAGAGTTAGAAAGAAGAGACTGGCGAGAAAGAGTCGGAAGAGGAAATTGACGAGAAAAAGAGAAGAAGAAACTGGCGAGAAAAGAGTCAGAAGAGCAATTTGGCGAGAAAAGAGTCGATGAGAAAACTGGCAAGAAAGAGTCGGAAGAGAAAACTGGCGAGAAAGAGTCAGCAGAGAAACTGGTGAGGAAGTGGTATGAAGAAGAAACTAAGGAGAAAAAGTTCAAAAGAGGACACTGGTCAAACGATCGGGGGCCGTTTTTCAAACCCAGTTTTATTAAAGTTCATTCCTGCAGAGTAGGATTAGGATGACGAAAACATAACTGCCAACCTCTGGAGCCAAAATCAAGGGACCAGGGGATGAAAAGGGCAGGGTGGGCTGAAGAGTGGACAGTTTGGCTTTTGGGCGAAAGCATTTCAACCCCTTCCCCTCCCCCCTCCATGTTCCAGATGAAGATTGAAGGGTTGAAGAAGAAAATGTATTTTCCATCCATACTCTTTCAACATCCACACAACATCATTTTGGATTTATTCTGCGGTATTTTATCATCCCTGTTCAAAACTGGCCTCCCACATTTTAAAACAAGATGAATTCTTAAAAAACAAAAAAAATCCAATAAATTCAGGATTTCATGAATAATTTCTAAAATTTGGGAAATCCACAATAAATTTTGGAGGGATGGCAGCCATGCGAAAGGGACGAGGAGGCATAGGAAGACGAGACTGTAACATTCATGAAGAGGATATTAGCAAGGCAGGTTTAGGAACAGAGTAGTAGTGAGGAAGGGACAGGAACAAATCTCATCAGAAAGACGTAGGAGGAAGACAGCAGTCATGACGTTTAAGGAAGAAAAGAGCGTATGTTATGTGAAGGAAGAATGAAGTGGTGAAAAGATTTAGAAAGGAGAGAGTGATTATGCTATAGAAAGGAGAGGGTGATGACATTTTGGAGAGAGTGATGATATTTTAGGAGGAGAGAGAGAGAGAGAGAGAGAGAGAGAGAGAGAGAGAGAGAGAGAGTGTGTGTGTGTGTGTGTGTGTGTGTGTGTGTGTGTGGATAAACTGACAGACATATGTGATTCGTTTTACATTCACACGTATATACCTACTGGATAGATGGCTAGTCAGAAAGACAGACAGAAGCTATAATGAATAAACAGGCAGATCGATCGATATATATATAGACAATTCAGTTCATGTTTTTTTACAGCCAAGCTAACCACAGGGGGCTAAACACACAGACAGAGGAATACGGTTCACAGGAGCGCCTTGTTACAAAATAAACCAAAAAACAAAGGAAGAAAGAAACAACACGCTGCAAACGACTCCTGACAGCGATGAAAAACCCATACCTTCAGGTTTGCCTCCGCTCTGGCCCTCTGTGTCTTCACACAGCTCTGAATATGCATCTAGAATTAAAAACAAAAAAAGCAAAACATGAAAGTTCAATATCACACTTTCAGCTGTAATTTCATCAAAATGAATAAATCAAAGCAAGCAAACAAGTAACTCACGAAACACATAAATAAAACAAGAAAAAAGAATAGGACGAAGAGACGAAGAAGAAGGGGAGAGAAAAGGAAGAGGAGAGAGAAAGACAGGCCCGGGGGAGACAGAGAATACCAGAAGAAGGAGACAAAAAGAGAAGAAGGAGGAGGAGGAGGAAGAGGAGAAGGAGGAAGAGGAAGAAGAAGAAAAAGAAGAACAGACAAAGAAAAAGAAGACAAAGAAAAAGAAGAAGAAGAAGAGAAGGAGGAGAGGAGAGAGGAAGGAGAAGAGGAAGGAAGAGGAAGAAGAAGAAGAAGAAGAAGAAGAGAGAGGAAGAAGAAGAAGAAGAAGAGAAGAAGAGGATGAGATGATGATAATGGAGAAGAGATGATGATGATGATGATGATGATGATGATGATGGAGATGACAACGAGGATGAGGACAAGGAGGAGAAGAATAAGGAGGAGGAAACGGAAGAAGGAGGAGGAGGAGGAAGAGCAGGAGAAGAAGAAGAAGAAGAAGAAAAAGAGAAGAAGATGCAAAACAAAAGAAGAACGAACACAAGGAAAAGGACACAAACAAAAGGCGGGGAAATGAGAAGATGAGCAACCTGAAAAACATTACGTCAGCGATGATCATGTAGACGATATCGTTGAACGTGGACAGTTTCGGAAGAAATGACAATAATGATGATGACATGAAGGAGAAAGGAGAAACAGAAGGGGGTGAGTGAGGAGGCGGGGAAAGGGACTGGACGCAGAGGAGAGATCGGAAACACACCCGAGCCTTCCACAGGACAAACGGCGCAAGGCTCGCCGAAAGCCTCGCCAACGTGTGCAGCAGCACTCTGCGCGAGTGTAGGTACCCATCAGTGGACTCTCACAGGCCATGCTGCTGAACTGCTGGTAGCATACACTGCGCCGATTATCTGCACACATAGTATTGTAGCGTCTGTAGCGCCTGATTTGATTATCACAACAGCGTTCTCTGTACGATCCACTGAGCTTTTCTACTTGTGAAAACTTGCTGCGTCGGTGCAGCGACACAAGCTCTTTTCATTTTAAACTCTGTGTGTGTGTGTGTGTGTGTGTGTGTGTGTGTGTGTGTGTGTGTGTGTGTGCGCGCGCGTATGGTGTGTGTGCGCGCGCCCGCGCAGCATGCGTGCATGCGCGCGTGTGAGCATAAACCATTTCAATAATACAGTGTACGCCTAATTTGTACGGATTTTGACACATGATCACATCAGTTATTTGAGAGAATCAAAACAAATCCTGGTTTCTCTGACGTCTTGTCACACGTGAGTATTTGACAGAATCAGACGACCTGGCTGTTAGGTCGCATTGTTTAAAACTGTCATTCCTTTACACAATCTAGATCGTATCCGTCTGTTTTTCTTTTTCCTTTTATTCTTACCTTTTTGTTTTGTTTTGTTTTTAAAGGGGAGTGGAGTCAAATTAAGTGATACGTATGATCACATGTTTTTTTCCTAAACCCAATATTCATTTCTGTACAGAATGGTAACCGGCATACCTTCAGTTCAACAGAATTACAGTCTGCAAAATACATAAGGTTCGGGATCATTCCTGCGAAAACATATCAAGGGGGATAAGCCATGATCACAGCAACTACAGCAATTAGGAGTAGTTGTTCCTCTTGTCTGGAACTCGCGTTCATGATCTTCTCTGTATCCCGTACCTGCATCGTCGATATTTCCTCTTTCTCAGTCTGTCTTTTTTCACACACACACACACACACACACACACACACACACACACACACACACACACACACGCGCGCGCGCGCGCGCGCACGCACATACACACACAACGCGCGCCTAACTACCTCAACTTCTTGAAATGCACGTCCTATCATCTCACATTCCTCTAAGACAGAGGAGCCATTACAAAGTAAGTTCTGTGTTGTACCTTTTCCACTTCAAATCACTATCGTCCAGAGAGTGTCTTCTCTGAAATACAAGGAGCTCCTTCCGAGGTCAGCGTTTCATTTTTTTTTTTGAAGAGAAAGAGAAGGTGTGGGAGGAGGGGGGGGGGGGGGGGGGGGGAGACAGAAAGAGGCATTTTCTCTCTCTCCCAAGCAAACTCGTCATTCAACAGGCCAGCAGTCCACCACTTACCGATGCACTTGAGACCCGAGCTGTCCAGGGACAACCCCGGTGGGCACGTGCAGCGGAAGGAGCCCGGGGGGAGTTGACGCACTGACCCCCGCCACGGCAGATTCCCGGGAACAGCTCACACTCGTTGATGTCTGTCAGGACACACACTGAGCCACTAGCAACCATCATACAGTACATTGCAAAACGTTTCAATACGTTACTTTCAGTACTATACAAGACTACACTCTACGATTCGGAGTATTTCGCATTTGATGATGTCTGTTCGCACACTGTGAGCCAGATACCCAGTGCACTGCAGTTCAATACAGTTTGATGCGATTCTGATCGGTACAATACATTACTGTACAATACAATTCATACAGATCCTTTAGAACAGTTCACGTTCGTTGATGTCTGTTGGCATACTGTGAGCCGAACACAGTGTGCTGGGGAAATGCAGTAGACTGTAATACAATACAGCACAATTCTATACAATACAATATAATTCTACTATTCATTACACTATCAGACTGTACTGAACAACACTGCACAGTATAATGCAACAGACCCTAGGGAATAGTTTCAACGTTCGTTAATGTACAATACCAGACAATACCATTCAACACAACGCTAGACAATACAATACAATACAATACAATACAATACAATACAATGCAATAATTCAGCAGCAGTAGCGGAAACAGCAAGGGCAGCTGAAGCCAGAGCAGTAGTAACAGCAGCAACAGCGGCGGCAGCAGCAGCACAGTAGTAGTAGTAGTAGTAGTAGTAGTAGCAGTGGCAATAGTATTAGTAGTAGTACTGGTAGGTCTAAGAAAACAGGAGACTGACAGAGATCGAACTGTTACTGGAAACAAGCCAAGACACAAATAATACACAGAAAACAACATGCAACGTAGTTCTTATTTCAACACACAGCACGAAACTAATGAATTTAATGACTTGTGAGTTGATTTTTAACGTGGTGACAGCCCTGATATGGCCCTTTGCGTCGGCTGGGCTGTAAGCAACATTACCTCTTCCAGAGAACAGAGGAAGTTATGAACTGGTATGAAATAACAAAAAGGCCTAAGCTTCTGTGTATTTTTCTTCCAGAGAAACGCTAAATCTCTCACAGCCCCTCATTTCAAAATATATACAAATGTACAAAAATTCTCATTAGAAGCCAAACTGCGCTTATGAATGATTATGCTGATGCAAATATCAGGCAACCTTTTAGTGTACAAAATCAGTGACTACAGAAAGACTTTCCCTGGTGCATCAAGAACAACCAACACTTGTCTTTTTTTTTTTTTCAACAAGCACTGAACAGTAGCAAAAAAAAAAAAAAAAAAAAAATATATATATATATATATATATATAAACGACAAAACAACGAGAAGGTCGACGAGAAGAACAGTAACAAGAAGCCCATCAGACCAGACTTACCCACACAGGTGATTCCCATTTTTGAAAGAGAATCCAGTAGGGCAATCCATTTCCACTGGAAAAACCATGTGAAACCAATGAATGCCGGTTACGGGTTTCATTAGAATTTTTTAGTATTCTATTCACTGGCAGTGTGTGTGTGTGTGTGTGTGTGTGTGTGTGTGTGTGTGTGTGTGTGTGTGTGTGTGTGTGTGTGTGTGTGTGTGTGTGTTTTCTCTGTGTGTGTGTGTGTGTGTGTGTGTGTGTGTGTGTGTGTGTGTGTGTGTGTGTTCGTGTGTGTGCGCGCGCGCGTGTCTGTGTGTCTATGTGGTTTTGTGTGATTTTGAGTGAGTGTATGTATTTGTATGCATCTTATCAGAATTGTATAGGAGGAATAAAAGGAACAGATGATTAATAAAACACGAAAGGCACAGTGTGTATCTGTAGCCTGAAAGAGAGAGAGGGTGGGGACAACATTAACGAAACAGCAGTTGCATAAGCACGCGCGCACACACACGCACATACACACACAACACGCACACACACATCAGAGAAAAGGGAGAAAAGCGTGGGGAGAGACAGACAGTGACAGACAGAAAGAATGAGAACAGAGACAGACAGACAGACAAAGGAACACGCTTACTTTCAGAAGGGACAAGGCACACATGGACTGCCCCAGGCTCGACCTATTGACCCGCAGCACTCAGAGCGTGTGACCGCTGTGCCAATGTTGTTTTCACACTGTCCGTTGATGATGCTCAGCCAGCACGACCCGCGACGATTGTCTGGTGCAAAATTTACTCACAGTAGTCAATAGTTAACAGATACAGTTAGGGAAATCCTTGTAGGTTATACATTGTTATCTATGAGCATACACTCGACTTTAATTGATAAATGAAATGTACTGAACACCCCCGCCAATATATCTGCAGAAACGAATTTCGTTGAGCACAATGAAAGCAATGAGTGATAGCGGGACAAATTATCTTTGGGGACTAACAGCTTTTCTTAATAACAACAAAGACATTATTATCAACAAAATGCTGTATCAGGATTTTGTAAAACTGGAACAATCCAAGAACTGTCAGAGGCTGATAGTTTCAAACGGTGTAAACTCAGAATTTCTCTTGTGAAAAGATCACCAGTATGGACACCCTTTTCAACAAAGACTGCTCTTCCCATGAAGAACATTATAACAGAAATCTTAACATACTAGTAGCTTCAAACAAAACACGAGTATTTGGCAAAGGCTGATTATTATTTTCAAACGGCAGATTACTGTTTTTCAATGCCGTTAAAGTAGGTCTACCAGACCGCCAAGCAAATGAAACACACTTGTTACAGAATTTTAGTGGACAGAAAAGTGACAGGCAAAAAACAAAAACAACAAAAGATAAAAAAAAAAAAAGGACGGTGACTTGTATGTGCTGGGATTGCGTCCCTGTTTTAAGGCGAGAAGGAAGCGTGGCAGGAGTTTTCTCCGTTGGGTATGAAAACATTAGGATTGGACTTGGAGCACTGAATGACTGGGCAGACAAGGACTCCGATCCTAAATTCCTGGCAAGTACTTTCCACTCGTCCGCAAGTACTATTTTTTTCAGTGACATGTAACTGATTTTCTGGGTACATTACTGGTTTCCAGTGGCATGTAACTTTTTTTCCACGGCAGATTACTAATTCCCATGGCAAATCGCTATTTTCATATCAGATTATTTTTTCAACTGGTATACTCCTATTTTTCAAGGAAGATTATTAGTTTCCAATGGTATGTTACCACATGACACGGCTGATAAAATTTCAAGATGCGTTCTACTATTTTCCTGTGGCTAATTTCTAGTTTCCAGAAGCCTGTCGTTCTTCGCCATGACTGGTGATCAATATTCATCGAGATCTTACCGTTTCTCAGTGCACATTACTAGTTTCCAGAGACATAATTCCGTTTCCTATGATAGATTACTAGTTTCTTGCAGGGTTCATACAGAAAATGCAACTCAAAATTCCAGACTTTTTCCAGGCCAAGGCATGTATTTTCAATACCACTTTCAAGACTTTGTTCATAATGCAATGTCTTAAAGTGATGTTATAAACACAAATGCACAAGAGACGAAAATATCATGTTTGAGGGCACGGAATGATTTTTTTTTTGCATTATAAACGCTAAATGATGCTGAAAATTAAAGCAGTCATGCATAATATCAAGCAACAGTACTTGATTCTTCAATTTCCAGGCTATTCCAGGCCATAGCGCGATTTTCCAGACTTTTCCAGGGCCTGGAAAATGGACTTCAAAATTTCCAGACTTTTCCAGAGTTTTTCAGACCTGTATGAACCCTGTAGTGACATGTAATTCCGTGGCAGATTCCAGTGTCCAACTGCAAACGGCAGGCTCCAAAATATTTTCATTGTTATTTTTCCTCGTCCAGCTACGTTTTCTCTCCTTTTTTCATCAGATAACTCTTTCTCTATCAGCTGTGACTGGCTAGGAATGGGTCTCCAGAGGGTTTTTTTTTCTTTTCTTTTTTTCAGATTCTTTGTCCTCGGTATACTTTTCCCATCCATCTCCTTCTTACTCACCTATGCAGATTCGGCCGGTAGAGTCTTTGATGGTGGAGGGGGGACAGTCGCAGCGAAAACTGCCGGCCAGGTTCACGCACCTGCCGCCCACGCAGGGGGTGTCTCGGCACTCGTCAATGTCTGAAAAAAGGTCATATCAAAAGCTTCTGGCTTATTTGTTTATTCATTCATTCATTCGTTCGTTCACTTTTTAAGAATGATAATGATTATAACAATGATGACAACATTAACATTATTATTATCATTATCATAAATAGCAATCCTTGTTAACCTTTTTCAAGGCGTAGACCTGAAAATATTTATATATATACATATATATATATATATATATATATATATATATATATATATATATATATATATATATATATATATATATATATATATATATATATATGTATAATCAAAATTACTATAAATAGTAATTCTTGTTAATTTTTTTTCCAGGCGTAGACCTTACAAATGTTCTTTTTATTATATTTTTTCACCGTCTTTGTCCCCCCCCCCCCCCCCCCCCCCTTGTTCTTCATCACTGCGATGTTCTGTTTGAATTGCATGATTCTGTGTCATATGACATATTCTACAGCATTACATTTTGAACTGCGTTCTGTGTTATTATATTGTTGTGTGTAAAATTGTACTGTGCTGTGTTGCGGTGGATTGCATTTATCCTGCCCTTCAGCTTAGCCTTGTTCTGTGCCGCCTTTGCGGTGCACGCTGTATTTTTTTTTTTTTTTTTCATGAACTATCAAACTTTGACATGGACAACAAAAGCTGTAATGTCCTCTTTCGCTTGAACACCTTGTCTTGTCCATACAATTTGTTTCGTGAGGGTTGGGTTTTTTTTTTTTTTTTTTTTTTTTTTTTTTTAAGCATAAAATGAACACAAATCGGCATCGCAATCACGTACACGCACTCATATTTACATGCTCGTTTGCACAATTACACGCTCACAGAAAAAACACGCTCGCGTGCGCGCACACACACACACACACACACACACACACACACACACACACACACACACACACACACACACACACACACACACACACACACACACACACACACACACACATGTACACACACACACACGCGCGCGCACACACACACACACACACACACCGTGCAAGCCAAAGAATCACAATATGCATATACACCATTTTACATTTGGACGGGTGTATTCAACTTGTAACCTCAGGGACAGGCACAATGATCAACACATACACAAACCAGAACCACCAACGTGTTTGCACGCTTTCGTGCATTTATGGCGTAATGCACCTGTACCCTTAGCGATGAGACACCCGTAACTGCGTGCACGCATGCATCCACGAACGCATGCACGCGCGCGCACAGACACACACATACATACACTCATACACGTCACACACACACACACACACACACACACACACACACACACACACACACACACCACACACATACACACATACACACACACGCATACATATACTCATACACGTGCGCACAGACATGCCACACAAATCCAGCATACTATCCACATTTGAATGGTTGAATTCAACTTGTAATCACAGAGCTAGGGATACTGATAAACAAACAAACCAGAATCATCCCAACGGGTATTCATACTTTCGTACTTTTATTCTTGTATTAAACCTGTAGCCTTAGGTGCTAGAGACACTGGTAACTTTGCGAGTACGCTCACCAACCATCCACACACACACACACACACACACACACACACACAGAGTGCGCTCGAGCATGCGCGCACATACCTTCGCACATGCGTGTGGCCGTGTTGAACCTGTAGCCAGACGGACAGACGCACTGATAGCTGCCAGGCGTGTTGCGACATCGGCCCCCGTCACACAGCATTGGGTTCTGCTCGCACTCGTTCACGTCTAGCGTCGGCACGTGCAACACAGGCACCATTGGCATCAATCAGCAGAGGCCAGAGCAAAAATGCACTCTCTTGCTACCAGTTAGAGCACGTTTAACATTTTGGTGCGTGGGTGTTAGAACATAAGGTAAACCCAACTAAAAAAATTTTTTTTTTTCTTTCTTTTTTTTTTTACCTGTAGCTCTCTCTAAGACAACGTTCGTATCGATTATTTATGTGGGTTTCATACGGAAAGAAACTAGATCAAAACTAGACTTTTAATTTGGTCCTTGTTTTTCATCCCAGCTTTTGACAATAGTTTGTTAAGATAAACACAGACGTATTGCCTCAACAATCCATTCTCTCTCTCTCTCTCTCTCTCTCTCTCTCTCTCTCTCTCTCTCTCTCTGATAAATGAACTGTTTAGGGTTGGGCTTGTATGTCGATCTTTCTTTCTTATTTTACGGCATAAAATATTTACACTGATTACGGTGAAATAATGTTTCAAAGTTCGATTTCACGAGGGTAAATCATACACATAGTATGGTGTATGTTGAAAACAAACCCCAAAACGTTCGACTGTTCTTGCTGACTTTTAACTTGATAGGTTATTTATCTATGCGTTTCTGTTATTGTCTTTTTCTACACACCAACTTTTGTTCTTTAAACTATGGGAATTTTTCATCAAGTGAATCTCCCGTTACATGTCATACATGCTGTTTAGCAGGGTCTTCGATTTAAAAATAAACAAATACGTATGGCCTGTGAAGCACTCTGGTAAAAACTCCACCCCACCCATCCCCCCCCCCCCCCCCCCCCCCCCTTTTCTTTCCCTCCCTTCTGCAACATCCCTCGCCATCTCTACTCACTCTCTAGCCGCCTGACATAGCTAACAGAACTCATCCCTTCTTTTTTTCTTTTTTTTTAACCTTTCGAAGCTGTGTTTACAAATTACTTGTGTAAATCAGGCCTACATACATTAGTCGTCATCTGGTATTATTTTCAGCAGATCTTTCGTCGTGCCATATTGTCAGCAATGTTTAAAAGATCATTAATTACTGCTCAGCAACACCTTCAAATCCTTTCACTTACATACTCAACCACATGCACAAGTGAAAATGTAGAACAGACTAATTTTAACTGTTATCTTCCATGTTTCCATGAGAACGAATTTCTTCCTTGACAAGGTTCTTCTTAAACAGAGCTCAAACTCATTATACAAAATTTGTCCTAGTATTAATGCGTCCTGTCATCTGACATTAAGTTGTTAGCAAACTGTAGTCCTAGAAGTCCTTTTTAAACAGTGAGCTGCATGCTCGTCTACGTGATGCAAGGAGCTCTTTTAGTACAGACAGCTCTCCAGCTTTCTGGAAATTCTGTGATAATAACTTCATCTTTTCAATCGACCTCTTTGATTCTGCCTTCTTCTTTTTTTCTGCCGTCTACTGTTTTTTTTTTCTGCATTTGTGAACCATTCTCCTTTTTTCTATTGCCTTTTATTTCTGATACAACTCATACGCCAGTTCTTATTTTTGTAATCTGGCGACTAGGCACAGAAAATTGTACACACGAGAGTGGGCACTAGTGGTCTGTTCTACAGTCCTGTTTGCCCACATGAACTTTTATTGTTTTGGTTTACATGTGGATAATTTTCATTACTTTTCTTTTTTTTTTTCTTTTCTAAATCTGGACCGATGAAAATGGCTGGCGCTCTCAGGACTGTCTTGTCCTATCTACCTTATGCATGTCTATAATTTAGTTAACGTGACATTAACTGTTTGCTGTTTTTATAGTGGCTAATTCGGGATGTGACATTTTGGGGTGGGGGGGAGGATATGATCTTTTGATGTCTTTGCCAGCCCTATAACGGTCCCACGTGGTCGGCTGATCTATACTCACCCAAACAGAGCGTGCCCGTTCCGTCAGGTCTGTAGCCTGGATTGCACACACAGCGGTATCCCATCTGACGGTTCTCGCAGGCTCCGTTCTCGCAGATGTTCGGATTCAGCATACACTCGTTGATGTCTGCACACACACACACACACACACACACACACACACACTCAGAGTAAGCGATCGAATATTTATCACTGACACCCCTACCCCCACCCCCACCCCCCCAATTTTTTTTTTTAAATCATGCAGAATGCTGCGTCCACTATATCAAATGTAAACTTGGAGTAAACTGACCTTTCAAGACTGGTTAATTTGGCTAATCGACATGTTGACTGCTGGCTAGGCACTGAGTTGCTTGGCTGGTGAGTCGCTATTTTCTTTTAAGCATTCTGGATCAGTGAATTCGTTTATGATTGGTTTGGTTGATTGTCCTGTTGGCCGTTTTGTGTATGGGCGTTAGTTTGCCTTTGCTTGTGTGCTAGTTTATTTGCAGTTTGCATGTAGTTTGTCTTTGTTTATTGCAAGAACCAGCAACGATTCAGAATTATACAATATTAACCAAAAAGAAGGAGAAAAGAAAACAGAACAACAGCAACAAAGCAAAACAACAAAAATAATAACTGAAATTATTGCTTACATATGTACTCTTTCGTGTGTAATGCGATCGATTTGGTAGTCCCTTCTATTGTACCTTCTTAAAGGAAAATAAATGAACAAACAAGAAACAAAATGAATCAATAAAAGAAGTAAGATGCATGAGAGGTCATCAGATTCAAGTTTCACAAACTCTAATTGTTAAAAACTACATAATCGTCACCGTTAAAGAAGCAATTCTTAATCATAAAGATAAAGTTCCTGTGGTGTTTGTTAGTTATTACCTTATTGGTCGCCCTGAATTAAGGGCGTTTAACAACCACGAAAAAGTATGAAAGTGATTGCGTAATGAAAGGAACTGTCGATTCATGCTAATAAATGGTCTCTTTAAAGCACGCACATCTTATTTCAAGAATTAGGAACAAATCAGTTTTGTATTGCGACGTAAACTGTCAGTTTCGGATGGCTGTGCTCCTTAGGCTCACACTGAACTGAATACATTTTCGGGCGATGGCATTGTACGATTTTATGATAACGTGCCTCTCGTAAAGGATTTTCACTTTGTTTTTGAGAATCCTACCTGGGTCATTTTTTTTATGACAATCTTGACAAAAAGGAAGAACACCGTCCCTGTTTGATATATCAGGCAATGTCAACCAAAGGTCTTCAAGAAATTATTATCTACCACGGTGCGCCACTTTTTTGCGCTGTCGCGTTTTGCCCAGTTACAGTGCATCCGATCCGCGCTAATTCATATGCATCCATCTCGTTTCGCCCTAATTAAGTACTATCAAATTGAGTAAAATCATTGGTTGCAACTCTCTCTCTCTCTCTCTCTCTCTCTCTCTCTCTCTCTCTCTCTCTCTCTCTCACGCACACACACACGTACTGTACTGAACATCTCACCCCTAAAGCTTGAAATTAGTAATTATGACGTACGTGTCAAAAGCGATAACGTTCTTCAGTCCAGAAACACAATATCACATACAAATCACATTTGCGTGTAAGATTATCTTTTGCGTGTAATATCATCTTTTTCATGAAAACAATCGCTTGTTTCATGAAGAAAACTTTAATGCTGGCCCGACGAAACTGTGTGTGTGTGTGTGTGTGTGTGTGTGTGTGTGTGTGTGTGTGTGTGTGTGTGTGCGCGTGTGAGTGTGTGTGTGCCTTCTGTCACCCCACCCTTCCCTCCCTCAAGTCACACTCCCTTCCGATCCTCATCTAACCGGTCTCCACCCTTCCCTTCCCCAGGTTCCGCCGCACACACCTTTGCCGTCGTGGTCGGTGCCCTTGCCGTGAGGGCACAGCGTGGGGAACTCGGGGTCGCTCATGTCGGGGCAGACCTCGCAGTCCTGGCCCCAGCCGTACGTGAAGCCGGCGATCATCAGGCTGCAGCAGCACGTGGACTTGGACACCATCATGGGAAGAGGGTTCAAACACCGCCCGTTCTGCACGTCGGGGTAGCACAGGCTGCGACGCAAATCTGACAGGAAGAACGAGCGACAAAATCAGATACCTGCGTGTGTGTGTGTGTGTGTGTGTGTGTGTGTGTGTGTGTGTGTGTGTGTGTGTGTGTGTGCGCGCGTGTGTGTGTGTGCGCGCGTGTGTGTGTGTGGTGTGTGTGTGTGTGTTGGGAGTGTGCTAGAGAGAGAAACAGACAGACAAACAGAGAGAGGGAGAGACATTTTATCTAACCATGGTACTGTAATCAGCATTACATGAATTTCTTTTTTTCCATCCAGAGAGAGAGAGAGAGAGAGAGAGAGAGAGAGAGAGAGAGAGAGAGAGACAGACAGACAGACAGACAGACAGACAGACAGACAGACAGAGAGAGAGAGAGAGAGACAGACAGAGAGCGGGGGAGAGAGAGAGAAAGAGAGAGAGAGAGAGAGAACGCAATCGACCTGGCAGACAGCAAGGCACTATATAACAAGACCTCTCAACATACCCAGGCAGGTGCGTCGTCGTCGGGCCGAGGGTGAATCCTCGAGGGCAGTCACAGCGAAAACTGCCCTGGTTGTTGATGCACTGACCGTTGATGCAGATGCCGGGGGTTACTGGTGCACTCATCAATGTCTGAAAATTGATATCATCATCAGTATCAAGAAAAGTGTTGGATGGAGAACCTCTTTGGAGGAAAGGGATGGGGG
This sequence comes from Conus betulinus, assembly GCA_016801955.1. Lineage (NCBI taxonomy): Eukaryota > Metazoa > Mollusca > Gastropoda > Neogastropoda > Conidae > Conus > Conus betulinus. Next base: position 330,729 of record JADBJO010000402.1, read on the forward strand.
TGGAGGATAACTTTAAGCGTTTTTTTTCTTCTAACATGCAGAGAGAATTGAAGCATTCTGTTTGATGTAAACACATTTCGGTGACGTCTTTCCTCTCTCTCTCTCTCTCTCTCTCTCTCTCTCTCTCTCTCTCTCTCTCTCTCTCCTCTCTCCCCGAGAGCGCATGCTCGCTTGGGCACATTTGCATGCGCATGCAAGTGTGTAAATGTGTAGGCGTTTGTGTGTGTGTGAGTGTGTGTGTGTGTGTGCATGTGCACGCGCAAGTGTGCATTATTTCGGTTCTTTCTTTAAAAAAACTTCGTGAACAAATAAATCAAGTGTGTGTGTGTGTGTGTGTGTGTGTGTGTGTGTGTGTGTGTGTGTGTGTGTGTGTGTGTGTGTGTGTGTGTGTGTGTGTGTGTGTGTGTCCAGGCGCGCGCGCGCTCGCAGAGGTGTACTTTTTTTCCGGTTCTTTTCTTTTAACAACTTCGTCAACAAATCCATCCTTTTTCCCATTTTGCGAACACTGATTAATGCAACTCCATCCATTTCCTGACCCTTCTGAATTCAACCCTTCACATTTTCTGCACCCTTCCTAATCACAACCCTTCCCTTCCAGTTTTGGGAACTTTAGTCAGTATAACGTTTTCCACTTCGTAAACCCTTTCAAATATAACCTTTCTTTTCAGACCTAAGAGGTTGAAACGCGTCGTGTTTTGTTTGTGACTCGTTTGTCCACGTTTCTCTTGGCGGTTCGCTAACATCTTTTTAAGATTTGTTTAGATTTCCGCCTGCAGTCTCAAGTCGTCTCACTTTGCAACTAGATCTATTTTGATTCATGCTGACTTCTACCCCCTTCGTTGCTTTGTATTTCTGTTTACGTCATCAACGTGTGCAACTGTTATCGGTGTATACATCTTTCGATCATTGTATACTAATTTTCATTGATCCGTATTTCGTTTAACGTCCGTTTTAGTCGTGTACATGTGTAATTATATGTTCCTATCTCCCTTCTAACAGCCTCATTTTCATACAACGCCTACTTTGCGCTGAAGAGATCAAGCTAAGTGACAAACTCGTTCATTTTCATTGTCCTATTTGTTTGTGTCTTACTTGAAGAAGACCTAAGAGGTCGAAACGCGTCGTGTTTTGTCTTGTGACTCGTTTGTCCACGTTTCTCTTGGCGGTTCGCTAACATTTATTTCAGGTTTTATTTTTCAGTTTTGTATCATTTTAGCAATATAATTACTCTCGGTCTGTGAACCCTTCTCAATACAGTTCTTCCTGTTTAGTGAAACCCTACCAACACAATCCTCTCCACTTTGAATCCTTAACAATACAACCTTCATGCAAGCCTCTTTTCATGAGCCAACACAATACACTCCTTTTTTTCCTTTCTTTCAATGAGCCTCTCCCTTTCTTTGAGCCCTTACCAATACACCCTTTTTTGCTTCTAGATGCTTTCTTATACAGCATGTGCTAGTTTGCGTATACATGTTTACATAGCTCTTCCCATTTTTGTGAACCCCTACAAATACAGTTTTTTTTTTTCATTTCCTGTACCCTCGGTAACAAAACCCTTTCCCGTTTCGTGTACCCTCACTTCCAAAACTTCCTGATTACATGAGCCTTCTGCAGTACGAGAGTGAAAGCCCTTGGTAATAGAACCGTTCCGATGTCGTGAGTCCTTAGCAATATAAACGTCCATATGTCGTGAATCCATGGCAATACAACTCTGTCCATTTCGTTTGACCTTACCAATATGTGACCACCTTCAACATAATGATAGATAAGTGTTTTTTTTTGTTTTTTTATTCAAACTACTGGGACATGGAATGCGGGAAAAAAGACTTTTGCAATGTTATACACAGGGTTTCTGTTTGTTAAAAATGGAGAGAAAAAAAATTATGGTGCTCCGATGTGTCCAAGCATTACAGGGGTCATTTTGAGACCCTTAAAGATGCGACATTGTCATCTAATAAGAAGGAAAGCGTGTGAAAAATGATCAGTTATCCAAGCTCGATTTTCGCAGAAATATCAAAACGAGAGGAATTTTAATGGTTTTGCTAGCAGCGGTGTAGAAAAGTCATTTTACCTCAACCTGACCCTTACTACAGTTCATTACCTAAAGCTTAACTTTGCCCAGCTCGACTTATTTATCATTTCGTGGAAATGTACACATATAAACCCACTCATTTCAAGAACTCTGACGGATACAGCTCTCTCCATGACTTGAACCTTTAGCAATACATCTGTAAACATTTTGTGCACCGTTACCAATACTATCTTTTTCCAATTTTATGAAGTGTTGCCGGTACTTTGGTACTCATTTTGTAACTGTTACCAATACAATAGCACTTTCGTGAATGCTTACTAATACCACTACACCATTTTCTGTATCCCTAATCAATGCACCCCTCACTTTCCCTAATTCTCACTAAACACGCTTATCGTTTTTTTTTTTAACCCTTACTAAAGTGAGCCTCTCAATTTCCTTCACTTTTATCAATGCAGACCTCTCAGTTTCCTTGATCCTTACCAGTACAAGCCTCTCAACTTCCTTAACGTTTACCACAACATGCCTCTTTATTTGCTTTACCGTGAACAATCCAAGCCTCCCAGTTTTCCAAACCCTTGTCAATGCAAGCTTCTCAATTTCCTTCACCCTTTTCAGTGCAAGCCTCTCAATTTCCGTAACCCTTACCACTACAATGGCTCAGTTTCCTTCACCTATACCGATGCAAGCCTCTCAATTCTTTAACCCTTACTAGTACAAAGCCTCTAAATTTATTACACCCTTATCAGTGTAACTCTCTCGACTTCCATCTTACCGATTTTTTTTTTATAGTCCTTAGTCTGCACCAATGTAAGCACCTCAGTTTTTACCGATGCAAGCTTCTGTTTCCTTCAACCTTACCAATGCAAACCTCTCAGTTTCCACAACTCTTACCGATGCAAGCGTCTCCATTTTCACAACAATTACCAATGCAACTAATACAAGCGTTTCAATTTCCTTCATCTATACCGAAGTAAGTCTTTCAATTTCTTTTACACTTACCAATGCAAGACTCTAATTTTTGTACAACCATACTAGTGCATGCTTCTCAATGTCCATAAATCCTGCTGATGCGGCCTTTCAGTTTTCTTAAACCTTAGCAATGCAAGCCTTTCAATGCTCTTTACGGTTACTAATACAGAGCTTTCAATGTCCATAACCCTTACCAACACAAGCCTCTTCATTTCTCTCGTCCTATATCGTTGCAAGCCACCATTTCATCAACCTTTTTCCGATACGAGCCTCTCAGTTTATTTCCTTAACCCTTACCAATTTAGGCCTCTCAATTTCCTGAACTCTTGCCACTTCAAACATATCAATTTCCTTAACCTTCACTGATGCAAGCCTATTGATCCTCTGAACACATAACACTTCTAGCCTCTTAAGTTTCCTTCAGCCTTACCAATGCAAGCCTCTCCGTTTCGCGCCAGCTGGAAGCCGGGGTTGCAGACGCACTTGAAGCTGCCCATCATGTTTTGACACCGGCCGTTGGTGCACATGCCAGTTGTCCGACACTCGTCGTAGTCTACCCAATCACAGAAGCACGGATAACATATAAACAACACTTTGTTACATGGATCTAAACAAGAGAAACAATATGATTTTTGGTGATTCAGACGACTTTTTGCATACTTGAAATAATCGCAGCCCTAGGGACGGGTTAAAAAAAAAACAAAAACTGCATATTGCTTTCCCTTTATCACACCAAAGAATACATTTACATGGGATCCCAGAGCTTGATTTCACAGCTGTATAGAGCATTGTGTTTGTTGCCGTGTTTTGTTCTGGTAAGGTGAAGAAATGAATTTAAATCCTTTTACATCAAGTTTCCAAAAAGAACGAGAAGTCGCGGGTTGAGTGGGAGCAAAGGGGGAGCGGTGGCGGTGGGGGAACTGAGGTGGGGGTGGGAAATGGAGAGGGGGGGGGGGGAGGAGAGAGAGAGAGAGAGAGAGAGAGAGAGAGAGAGAGAGAGAGAGAGAGAGGAAAGGAAGGAGGCTGGAGGAGGCAGGACAACTTCCAAACAAAGAGGGAGACAGGCAGAAAATAATACTGAGAAAGAATATAATCGACATAAAGAGATAGCGATCAAATAAGCAAAACGTTTAAAGTTGCAACAAAAAAAAACATTCTCTTGGTTTCGAAGAACATCAAATGATTAAAAAAAAAAAAAAAAAGAAAGAAAACATGAAAGAACAAGGCATTTACCTAGGCAAAAAGCCCCATCGGGGGACAGCTGGAAGCCCGGATTACACTCACACCTGTAGCTCCCCTCCAGGTTGATGCACTCTCCGTTCACACACAGGCGTCCGTTCTCTGTACACTCGTTGATATCTGCACTCAAACAAAAAAGGGACCAGTCAGTCACACACACACACACACACACACACACACACACACACTTGTGCACGCTCGCACATACTGTTTATACAGTCCCTCGTATTATGTAACCCCGTTGATATTTAACAAAGAGGCGCTTGGCAGACTTGGAAAAAGGAAATCACACACACACACACACACACACACACACACACACACACACACACACACACATCGAGAGAGAGAGAGAGAGAGAGAGAGAGAGAGAGAGAGAGAGAGAGAGGACGATGCTTACCATAGCAGATCTGTTGGTTAGGCGATTGCCTGTAACCAGGGTTACACACACACTTGAAGGAGCCGTCCATATTGAAACACTGGCCATTCGGGCACATGTTGGTAGTTTCACACTCGTTCATATCTGTAAAACGAGACCAACAACCATTTATGCCACAGATATCAACATTCTTAACATGTGACATCATCTTCGTACATACTTGCATGCTCATGTACAAATTACAATTTTCATTCATCACATCACATTTGCATATGTGTGTGTTCATGTCACTATTACGATTCTTCTTTTTTTTTTTTTTTTTTTTAAACCACGGTTACACTGACAAACACGTATGAACGTAGATCTGTGCTATACACACACACAGAACGTCAACTCTGCATAAAGACGGAAAGAAAACTTCAAAAGGTCAGTGTCTCGTCTGATGGGTTTCCTCCTGACCAGCTGATTCTGACTGACCCATGTGCCGTACCTGTGCTGACAGTATGACAGGACAGGTAAGGTGTGACTGTGTATAGGGGAGACCCCAAAGAGTGGCGTGGAAGTAGTGCCACTGAGAGTCCGAGGCAGACGATCAGGAAAGAAAACAACGAACAGCATGTGAAACTGGACGAAATGTAACAAACAGAATAAAAACAGAGAGCGGTGTAAGGAATGACAAAATAATAATTAAAAAAAATAATAATAATAATAATAATAATAATAATCATAATAATGAAAACAAATCACCGGAGACGAACAAAACACGAAAAGACTAAAGAAAGAACTCCGAGACCAGTATCAAGGGAAACAACCGTTTCTGACATAATGTCTACCTGTGCAGAAGTTGCCGTCCTTGGAGAGGACGAAGCCGTCGTTGCATTCACACCTGAAACTGCCTGGCGTGTTGATACACCTGCCATTGCGACACGTGCCTCGCCGACTGCACTCATCAATGTCTGAAAGAAAAGCACAGTAACTTCAGAACCTATGTGTGAATCAGAATCAGAGTAGTTTTAACGCCTAGATAACTTACTTAACGTAACATACAACAGCATGACTATGAATGTAACCTGCTTAACAAAATATACAAGGGAAAAAAAAAGACAATTCACACACACACGTATTTTTATTTCTCTTTGTTCTTTCACCGAAACAATCAAAAACATATATTTAATGGCATCAATCTGACAAGATAAATTATCACTTTCTTTTTTTCATTTCATTCTTCAAAATCAAACCAGAATAACTACCGTTTGCAAGAAGAAAAAAAAAAAAAAAGAAAACCTGCATTGTAATACACACTCAATAAAAAAAAAAACGCAAAACCTGCGCTATAACACACATACTCAATAAAAAAAAAAATGTTCGATGTTGTAGCAATACTAATCCCCAGTCCTTTTGTGGGTTTTTTTTTTTTTTTTTTTAATGTCTTCCTTTTTCTATGTCTGTTGGTTGTGCGGGCTTGTGTGAACTAAAGAACAGTGTCCCGGTATTTTTTTTAATTTTTGTACTTATAACATTACGGCTCTCTAATCCGTATTATTCTTTTGTCATGAAATGTTAAAACAGGATCCTGTTTTTTTTTTAATGATCCCATAAAGATTGTTACATCGATCTTCGTGCTTCTTTCTTCCACATTACATGGACATTTTGCATCAATGTCTTTGAATGCTCATTAGCCGATTCGTCGATTGTTTACACCATTTTGGAATGAACAGTCATTTAGAAATCGGACTCACAAACTTTGTTTAAATTCTACTAATATGCGCTCTTAGAAAGCTGCTGTCTTACTTTTGTATCCAAAAGTCAATGGAAATTGCCCAACTCTCTAGGAGTGGACGATAATTCTGGGTTTGTGTTTCTGTTGTTGTTTGTTTTAATGAGTAACATTTGGCTATGGACTTCTGTGTGGACATTTTGATAAAACAAACAAAAACAATCCGACGGCTATGTTTAGAATAATTCACGTCTCGCGAGTTCATCCTCACCTGCCCGGAGAAACTGAATGGAAACCATTCTTCTGCTCCGTATATTCAAATCGGCATACTCAGTTATCAAATCACTGTGGATAAAATCTGCTAATCTGTGAATTGCTCTCTGAAATGAATAAACTGCCCTGTTACTTTGTAACAAACTTCTATTTTTTTTTTCTCCGCATTTCTAGTTCTCTCTTTTCCTACAAGAAAGAAGAAAAAAAAAAGTCTCTCAAGGCCATATTTTTCATCGACTCATAGGTATATTCCTTTCTGCTTTGTGTCTTGTGCGAGTGTGAGTGCACGAGCGTGCGAGCTAGGACACGCCGCGCGCATACGTGTGTGTGTGTGTGTGTGTGTGTGTGTGTGTGTGTGTGTGTGTGTGTGTGTGTATGCGTGTGTCTGTGTGCGTCTGTGCGCCCGTGAGCAAAGATGTCTCTGTGTACGTGCGTGTGATTGCGTCCATTATCATCTTTACAATTGTTAATTTTTGGGGTTCGGGTTGCATGTTGATAGAAAAGTACTCCGAGATATTTACAATGTTCTGTCACTTAAACTATACAGTCTTCGTACTCAAATAAAAATCGGAGGGGGAAAGGGGGGGGGGGCAGAATAGGGACGGGATGGGTTTCACGCGCGCGCGCGCGCGCGCGCGGGACACACACACACACACACACACACACACACACACACACACACACACACACACTCATTTACCGGTACATATCCCAGCGGTGTCGTTTCGGTAGCCCGGGTTGCATTCACAGTAGTAGCCTTTTTGTGTGTTAATACAGCGCCCATTTTCGCATAGGTTCTCCAACAGAGCACAATAGTCCACAGCGAGGGGCTGGCTGCCCTCACACAGACGGGAGTAAGCATCTGGAGAGGAGCACACACACACACACACACACAAAGCTTATTAATGCTCGCAATTTCAATGTCTGCATTACTTTGGAGATGCATGCGAACATCACCCAATCCCCATCCCCATCACACGGATACATATGAAAATGCGTGCGTTCTACTTTGACAAACACGCGCACGCGCACAAAAGCACACACATACACATGCACGCGCGCCCACATATACAAAAAACAGAAACAAAGCAAAAACCGAATCACACTGGCACACATTTCACTTTTATCACTTCCCCAGCAACCCTTATGCTACCTCTTTTACTAAATTCAAGTACACACATAGAAACGCACGCACACACGCTGGCGTCTCTCTCTCTCTCTCTCTCTCTCTCTCTCTCTCTCTCTCTCTATCTATCTATCTATCTATCACACACACACACACACACACACACACACACACACACACACACACACACACACACAAAACAAGTAAGACAGAGGCGCGAAGAGAAATATTGATATTTTCTAGAACATCTGTACTTAGGCCAGTTGTCAAATACATACACCCCATCCCATCCCACTCCCCTCTTCCTCCTCGCAGTCCCCATCCCAGCAAGCGCCCCTTCCTCTGGGACGAGCACAGTAAACCCTCCCGACTGGTTTTGAAAATCATTGCTTGAAATCAGCCTTTACGTAAAGCCAGAAGACTGGGGGGGGGGGGGGGGGGGGGGGGGGGGGGGGGGGGGGGAGGGGGAGGGGGGGGGGGGGGGGGGGGGGGGGGGGGGGGTCTGTATTTCTTGTTCAAACTGTTTCATTGTCGTGAAGATCTGCAGTCATAAGTCTTTGCCTAACCCCTTTGATGAATTTTCTGCTGCCACAAGGCCTCCAGTGTTTAAATGGTTGGGAAAGCACAGGTCCGTACACTGTGAAAGAAGAAAGGTAAACTTGTGCGATACGATTTGAGATGCAGGCTGCAATACGCTGTCACCAAAACGCTGCGGGAATATTAGCTCTGATGTGCATGCATGCGTTCTGGGTGGCAAATTGGACAAACAATACAACGACAACACAACAACAAACAACAACAACAGCGACAACAACAATGGCTGCAAGAACAACCATCCAATCAAGCAAACAAACAAACCAAAATTCAGCTGCACTTATGGAATATTTCAAATTAATTTTGTATAAATTTCAGGTTGTTCCTTTTGTCCCGCATTCACTTGCGAACAGCCACTATTCGAAGTGTAAGCCATTTGCAACAGGTTCATCGAACCAGGTGATGCATGCGTCTGATCTTTGCTGACAGTATTAGGGCGAGAGGCCGGGAACATTCCCGAAATCAAATCGCTTGATGATCACGGAAACTCGGACGGAGTGAATGAGACAGCCGGTGCGAACTTTGACCATAGTGACCGCACTACTCAGGAATTTCACATGTGACACAACGCTCCTGGAATTCAACTTGAGGAAGAACAGTGACTGGGCACCGGACGGGGCGAGCCTTTTCATGACGTGTCCTGGCCAGCCATCTCGTGGGAGGGTCTGGGCATCAGCCATGGGTCGGCGCTCTCAAGTGCTGTGTTTAATGAAGCGAGAGGTGAAGGTCTCAGGGGGGTTCATTAGTCTAGACAACAACAACGCCACCCGGGTTTGTTTTCTTTTGTCCGCCTCACGTCGTGAAGTAAACGGGCAGAAAGCAAGGGGTTAGTGTCGGTTACCCCCCTTGAATAGCTGCCTCTACAAATAGCACGGGGTGTGGACTGAAATCTGGGCTAATATCACGTCCAAAATAGGCACTGCGGTGAAGCCAGCGTTGCAGTATGGCTGTTCTGCGGACGGGAAAAAAATGTGAGCAGTCAGTTTGAATATCACTGTATAAGGGGTGGAAGGCAAAAAAGCTCCCGAGACGAAAGGCTGAAACGCTAAGAGAATGAAGCGGGGTGGAGATGTTGCTGGCTCGTTGATTTTTTAGAATCCTGTGACTACCTCAGTACCTGACTCAGCAATGTCTGGTATTTTTTGTTCCTGACTCACTCTGCAGCCGCTGACCTCAATGGCATTTGGTGCTCTCCCTACTATCTCCTTTATTCTCCCTCCCTCTCTGGGCATACTGTAGAGGTCAATACACACACAAACACCTTCATAACAGTTCAGTAAGCTTATTGTAGTGAACCATGAATGTCCTTAAAACAATGCTGTAGACGGCTGTCACTCCTTTTTTTCCATATTTTTGTAAATTGCGAAAGACCGATTCGTTGTTACAGAAGATCACCCAAGAAAATGGCTGGGGTGACTCACTGCACGAAGTTGCCTAACCTAGGTCTATATGTAATGGGTTTTTTTCTCTTTTTCTTTCTTTTTTTTTTTTTAGGTTGCTTGTTGTTTGGGGTTTTTTCCCCCTCCCAGAACAGGGTTACATCAAACTGCACGTGGTTCAGTAACTACCAATGTCAAGGTTTCACAACAAAACCAAGTGATTTTGCAACGACCAGTGCCAAAGTTTTGTAATGTATTGGAATGACTTACATCAGGCAAATGCAAGAGTTACGTGAAAGCACTGGCTTAAAGGGGACTCTTGAAGAAAACGGCAATGGTAAAAGAAGATAAAATCGTGCAAATATCAGGTAAGGAATGCAACCAACAGTGCTCTCAGCGAGTGCATTTATGTCTTTGTGTGTGCAAAACACGTACGCATTTGAGCACATGGACGTGTGAGTGTATGTTACTGACAGACAAAAGGAAAAAGAAGAAGAAGGGATGGATGGGGAGGGGCGATGTGGAATCGGAAGTGGTAGCACTGGGAAAGAATAGGATGGGATGAGAGCACAAAACAAACAGAGTGACAGACAGACATGTACCGAGAGAAAGAGGGCCACACACGCACGCACGCACGCACAAAGAGAGAGAGAGAGAGAGAGAGAGAGAGAGAGAGAGAGAGAGAGAGAGAGAGAGAGAGAGAGAGAGAGACAGACAGACAGACAGACAGACAGACAGACAGACAGAGACCAGAGATTAGACAGAGAGAGGCATATGTCAGTTGCCAGATTAGATATACAAGTGCCTATGTCAGTTGCAGTAGAAAATCGGTGGACGTCATTAGCTGAGTTTAAGTGGTTTTTGACACATGTCTTTTAGGAGGAAAAAGAATCTCTAATTTTAGTACAGTTATATAGTATTTCTGAGTCATTGACAGTGCTGATAAAGTCGGCTACTATTTTCATGCAATGTGTGAACTGTATCCTGCTCTTCACATACACAGACCTATGCTTGTCGCATTGCTAGTGTTCCACATATGGCCACTCCTCGCCTAATTCCCCCTTTATTTTCTCTGCTGTCAGAAGTCACGTGGTCGAGCAATCATACATAATACTCTACATTCTGGTTTGGCGATGCGCTCTCTTTTTTATTCTGTCGTTGTTGTTGTTGTTGTTTTTTGTCTGTTTTCATTATCCGCATATGTGTACCAAATCTTCGAGCGGGAGCCCTCAAATGTCTGGCAGACCTTGCTCCACTCTAGCAACTCGACAATATAATCGAATGCATTGGACAGGGTCCTTGCTGTCATATTATTTGCTACTAGTATTATATTATGGCACATTTGTTGTTTATCTTTTGTGGGCAGAACATATCTCTAATCATTCTTGTTTTATTTTAAACATTTATGTTTCTACACTTCTATGGAATTTTTGTGACGCATTTGATTATCGTATATTAGTATTTCTAGGCGTTTTAGGATTTCAATGGTGTAGTCTTAAAATGACCATATTTCTCCGAGCCATGTCTCAGGAAATGAAGTGGTGCGGGTCATTTTTCATGACTAATTCTATCTGAAATGGTGCAGGTCATTTTTGTCACTGTATTTCTGTTTCTAGGTTTCGGGTTTAGTGACACGATTCGGTTTTCTTTTTTTTTTTTTTTTTTTTTTTTAAAATCAAAAAAAAAAAAAAAGAAAAAGAGAAAAATCTATATTTTACTTTGATATCTGAGGAATTATGAGGCGTGGTTCGTTGGCTTGGTGATTTTCTTTTTAAGCCTCATGTCTCAGGCATGTAGTAGTATGGTCCAGTATCTTCACCCGACACCCTTAGCCTATATCTATAGGTTTGATGTTTCAGAACTGGTGTGATGTTATTTACTGTGCTGACAGCGGTATTCCTATGTCTGTTGTCCTGAGAAGTTCGAGCATTTGGTCTTGAGCTTCAATTTTCAGCGGTTTTGTTTACGAGACATTTGCAACCTTATGAAACCTCGGCTGGGCTCAAGCATTAACGATAGAAAAAAGCAAACAAACAACAAAAAACCCAACACGTATCATAACACACAGTATGACCGATAAGGTCCCACTGATCCAGGCGAAGGGCAGGGCTGGCAGAACTGCTGGCTGAGACTCCATCCTTTACCCATATTGACCGAGCAGCAGCAGTCGCGCAGAGACAGCCTCTCGGAGATCCTGTCCTGGCAGTTGTTGTCCACCACACGTGTGTAACAAAAGCCCAGCTGGACGGCTGCAAGTCAACAGTATCATCAACGGGTCTTTTTCTCCTGATATGTGTGTGTGTGTGTGTGTGTGTGTGTGTGTGTGTGTGTGTGTGTGTTTGTGCATGCGTGCGTGCGTGCGTGTGTCACTGTGTGTGTGCGTGCGCGCGCGTGTGTGACTGATGCATAGCTATCTACTTGAAACTTCACATAATGGCAAATTGTGCAACGAACACATCGTCAAATAAAAGCTGCTCATTGGTTCAACCTACCAGATATTCACAGGCTAAACGAAAGGGAAAAAAAAAAAAAAAAAAAAAAAAAAAAAAAAAACAGGCAAAGAAAAAATGAGGCATTTTCAGTAACATATATTGTTATTCTTTTGATATTTCGTTTAAAGTTCCCACCATGTTACATAAATCTGCCACACGTTCCGAGTAAACAGGTATCCGCGCGGACGTATGATTACGACAATAACAACAACAACAACAAAGGGTCAGTGTTATCACCATGTCATCATCATTATTATGAATTCAACGAAAAAAAAAGCAACTATGATGACGACAAAAAAAAAAACTGCAAAGACCTTCAAAAAAATCCTTCCAACCCACAGTCTCAGCAGCCTCATCATACATGTCTCTGCGACCAATCAAATACTAAACAAAGGACAAATCAACTGATTTTCTTTTTCAAAGAAAGGGGAAAAAAAACGACAGATACTATGTTACGTTGCAAATACATTAATAGAAGAGGAAGCGGTGGAACCAATAAATCGACTTTTTGAGAAAGTAATTAATCGGAAACGTCTTTAGTGACAGTGCTCTCTCTCTCTCTCTCTCTCTCTCTCTCTCTCTCTCTCTCTCTCTCTCACACACACACTCACACACACACACACACACACACACACACACACACACACACACACACACACACACACACACACACACACACACACACGCACATGACGGTCTACTTACACGTGCACCCAGTTCTGTCGGGGGTAGGTTCAAACCCAGGGTCACAGGTACAGAAATAACTGCCTTCCGTGTTTGTACACTGACCGTTTTGGCACACCCCATCTCTCTCTCACACTCGTTGATATCTGTAGACAAAAAAAAAATACGTAACAATGTAAAGGTTCTAACATCAACAGTAATGTAGGCCTACATAGATTTAATTCCCAATTTCTGATCTATAAAGAGGAATCAGTTAACCTGAAGAAAAATAATAATACAGTACTTTTGGGGTGAGAAAAGAAGCAGGCAATTGGCATGGTTTCACACATTTATCCCGCTATCAAAGCAAATATAGAATTTCAAACGTAAACCTAGGTTACATATTATTCCTTCTTCTTTTGTTTGTTTAATTTTCTTTGTTTCTTTCTTGAATCTCTGAACGTCAAATTCTCAGATTACATCCATTGTAGATTTTAAATCTAGATTTAGCACTTAATATTTTAAAAGTACAGTAGGCTAGTAGACTACACATTAACCTACCAGTCCGTCCTCTGTAAGTCTGAAATCTGCCTCCGGAGAAAAAAATGTCAGCAGGCTGCACTAGGCCTAGGCTTAGCTTGCGCACTTGCTAGGTTGCAGAAAGAGTTCATCGACCAGCCATCTGCAACCGGCCATTTTTATTCCTTCCCGAAACGCCAATACTCAAACTTCAAAGCTCCGTATCTAGATCTGCAAAAATGGAAGGGAGGCAAGCCTTGCCTTCCAGCTTGATAAAATTTGAGAGCGAGGCTTGTAAAAGCAAGATTTGGTTTGTTTTAGATTCAGCTATGTCACTGTGGATTGTACATTGTTTATCAACCACTGAAACATAAAAGAATATCAAAATTATTTCTCTGTTCGTTGAAACAACCCGATTGACACCTCTGTCTCACTAAATGGACTGACCTACCGTGAGGCCTACGTCTTGATCTGCCTTTCACTCCGTCGTCTGCTCAGTCTCTCTAGTCACCGTGCTCAATCAATAAATCATTTGAGAAACAAATGAAAGTGTGGAGTAAAAACAAACAAAAAAAAAACCAAAAAAAAAACCGAGTGAACACAATCAGACCATTGAAATCAGAATGACTCGATACATTTTGATGTATTAGATTCTCTGAAGGTGTACTCTTCTCCGCGGAGATAAAAAGAAGCGAAGTCCATTGCTGAATTAGGCCTATCGTCTGCTCCACTCTGACAGTCTGGTGGAAAACAAACGAGCAGTTACCACACACCAAAGAATGTTGATGCTGAAAGGATACACAAGCTCTGTTTACTTTGACAGTGAATTCTACATTGTGAAACAAAAATCACCAGAATTGGGATGACAACGAAGCATCAGTGGAGCAAGGTTGTTACAAAACGTAGAAAAAATACTGTTCGTTAGACATGCTGAGCTGAGAACAGATTCGCTTCGCAGTGGCATTCTGATTGCAAAAACCCCAACACGACAGTTCAGGTAAGTGAGCAGCTAAAGTGCGTGTTTACTATTACTTTCTTTATTAATGTTTAATAGAAATCTTGCAATAAAATCCATAAATCAATATTCACACACACATGTTCATGTGCACGCACGCAAGCACGCACGCACGCACACACACACACACACACACACACACACACACACACACACACACACACACACACACACACAAGCCTTCTCTCTCTCTCTCTCTCTCTCTCTCTCTCTCTCTCTCTCTCTCTCTCTCTCTCTCTCGTTTGCTAGTTTGAGTGGAGCTGCTCTGCCACTCTCACGTCAGTATTTTCAATAGGCAATGCACAAACAGATACATGGATTTGTGTGAGATTACGGCATTCGCGCGCACGTGCACATACTTTCGCGTGTGCACACACGTGCGTGCACGCGCACACACATACACATGTACACACACACACACACACGCACACACACACACACACACACACACACACGCACACGCACACGCACACATACAGAGGGCAAATGTTGAATTCAGCTACAGAAAAGAAAGCATAACGTGTACCTCAGGACCACAGAGAACCCTCCTCAGTAATAACCATTTCGGGGATATTGAGCAAAAGGACCTTACTAAAACTACGAAGATATCGCTTAGCCGACAGCACATTAAGATTTGGGGAAGGATAGGAGAGTGGAAACAAAACAAACAAACAAACAAAAAGAAGTAGGAGGTAATCTGGATGGGTCAAAGGAGGCTGGGGATTGGGGCATGGGGGATGATGAATTACATTTGTTTGGAGACTCACCTTCGCAGACGTTTTTTGATTGGATTCTGTGTCTGTCCTGCTTCGCACTCACAGCGGTAGGAACCGAGAGTGTTCACGCACTCTCCCCCGACACATAGTCCAGGAATGGCTTGGCATTCGTTCACATCTGAAGGAAAATATTTATTCGGTACGCCATTTGAAAACATGGTAAATCAAGTTGCCCTTTTCCTTTGATGATTAAAAACACACCGGGTACGGGCACAAACACCAATACACTTCAGAATGCTTGAATCTGAAAGATGCTAACTGAGTGCTTTTGGGGGGGGGGGGGGGGGGGGGGGGGGGTGGAGGGAGAGGTGGGCGGAGGATGCTCATGAACAGCATTGAGCGCCGACAACAAATGAACACTGTTTGCAGTGCTTGACTTTTTCAGTCACGTTCAGGTTGCCCTGTAGACGTTGAATGACACAAAAAGTAAACAACAGGTGATAAGATGATGGTCGGATAGCAGGTATACTGATTTTTCATGTTGATGTAGAGTGACATCAAATTACAGGGAAAAATAGAGAAAGTACAAATAAGCCGATTTTAGCAACATATCTGTTTCTTTAATGATGATTTTGAGTGACGGTAGATACATTTGATACCGACAGTAAGCAAATAAAGGACGTTTTCATGCTTACTTTACTGTCAGTGGGGAAAAAGAACTCAGTAGAAAGCTTGGCAGTAGAAGGTCTTCATTTTCATACTCACTTCAGCATCAAATACATTCAGAAAAATAAATGCCTGAGTTTGTGAAATTGCCTGTTTTTCTTGCACACAATAAGAATATACGTATTAAATAACATAATGGTCAAATTCAGTGACAAGACTGAAAGAGATCACCTTGGCAAGTGTTGGTCTGAGGGTTGGGAATGTATCCACGACGGCAGGGATGGGTGGTGGGAGGACACATTCCTCACAGGGTCGGCCCCAGGCGGCCCCGATAGTGGAGCAGCACAGTGTCTTGGTGCACACCACTCCAGTGAGCTGTCCGCGGCATTTGTTGTTGAATACTTGCGTGAAACACGGGGCCAGTTCGGAAATCTGCGGGACAAAACAGGACATATTATTTTGGAAAAAGAACACTAAGTCTGCATGAAAAAGAAATGTTAGATATCACACGTAGCCTAGCGCCCCCCCCCCCCCCCCCCCCCCCCCCCCCCCCTCCTTCCCCCTTCCAAAAAAAAAAAAAAATGCATCATGCTCTCCAGGAGAGACTGGGATAATCAAATTCAGTCAAGTGCAGCAGCAGGTCGACAAAGCACCTCATCAAACCAGTAGCTTCTTTAAATATCATTTAAGTAATTGGGATAGACCACGTGTAACTCTACAGTAGATAGACAGATAGATAGATAGATAGATAGATATAGATAGATAGATAGATAGATAGATAGATAAGACAAACAGGCAGACAGATAGATAGATGTATGGATGTACAGACGAACGGACGGGTGATATAGATAGACAGACAGACAGATAGAGACAGACAGATAGAAGTTTGAAATGGTGTGTGTGTGTGACAGACAGTAGTGTGTGTGTTGTGTGTGTGTGTGTGTGTGTGTGTGTGTGTGTGTGTGTGTGTGTGTGTAACTCTGACAAAAAGAAACATAATGAAAAGAGAACGGAGAAGAACACCATGGCCAGGAAACAAAAAAGTGTGAAGCGGTAGCAAAGGGACAGCAGGGAGGGAGGACTTGATGGCGTCGGAGGATGAGTATGCATCTGACTTATTTCATCAGGGGGAAATGTAACCAGAAAAGAATATCACTGAAGCGATTATATTGAGGTCTGGAAAGAAAATTAATCGAGCTGAGAGTGACTTAAGTCTTTAAAAATGGAATGGCCCCCAGCTTCCTCTTAAACTCTCTCTCCCTCGCCCTCCTCTCGTCTCTCTCTCTCTCTCTCTCTCTCTCTCTCTCTCTCTCTCTCTCTCTCTCTGAATCTCTCTCTCTCTCTGAAAGGGCATGGGGAGAGGGAGGGAGGGGGGTAAGAATTTATCAGAATTTCTCAAAATCTAAATCCGAAATAAGGCAAATATTAAGAATGTATAAGTTTCGTCTACTTGAATGGATACTAAAATAAACATGAGCTGAAAGCAAAGTGTAAACGGAAGAAAAGGAAAGAAAAAAAAAACAGTAAGGCATATGTTCAACACACACACACACACACACACACACACACACACACACACACACACACACACACACACACACACACACATGACGGCTGGGCAAATAAAAACACGTATTGTTTGTGTGGTGTTAAGCACTGAGCGAAAGATGACTCTTCTCACCATGTTCACATCTTTTCCCTGTGAAACCGTACGGACAGCGACATCTGTCTTTCCCAGCACACCGTCCTCCGTTTAGGCATTCTTGACTGCACTCCGCTGCCGTGTGGAAAACCCACCATGACAATTAGTCGTATGTTGCCGCGCAGAATGAATGTGTGTGTGTGTGTGTGTGTGTGTGTGTGTGTGTGTGTGTGGAGGTGAGGAGGTGTCTGGCATGTGTGTGTATGCGTGCGCGCATGTGTGTGTGTGTGTGTGTGTGTGTGTGTGTGTGTGTGTGTGTGTGTGTGTGTGTGTTGTTGTTGTTGTTGTTGTTGTTGTTGTTGTTGTTGCGTTCGTTACAGGGCTTCATGCACGCAAGAGACTTCGACGCACTGAGCGAAGGACGATTTGTCTCACCATGTTCACATCTCTTCCCTGTGAAACCGTATGGACAGTAAAATCTGTCTTCCCCACTACACCGTCCTCCGTTCAGGTATTCTTGCCTGCACTCCGCTGCCGTGTGAAAACCCACCATGACTATTTACCGTATGTTGCTGTGCAGAATACTTGTGGTGTGTGTGTGTGTGTGTGTATGTGTGTGCGTGTGCGTGTGCGTAGTGTGTAGTGTTCATAGCGCGTACGTGTGTGTGAGTGTGTGTTTGATGTGATGGTGTTTCATTATAGAGCTTTATTTGCGTTGACATACATCTTCAGTTATGCTGTCTCCTGCAGGATAAGTTACAAAGTATTAAAAGGTCATCTGTGTGTCTTTGTCTCTGTACCTAACTATCAAAACATTTATTATATCGCACACGCACGCACGCACGCGCACACACACACACACGCGCGCATACACATACATCGGAGTTGAAGAGAGACAGGAAGACTGTGATAGCATACAAGTAGAACTTACAGTCTCCGTCGCATTTCGCTGAGATCTGCCTGTTAGAACACAGGCAAAGGTTTGGTCGCATACATCGGCCGCCTCCACAGCCCGCAATACAAATTGCTGCAACAAAGACATTAAAAAATAGACAATTTTTTTTTCCCTGATCAGAAGAGAAGAAAAATAGGAAAACAGTTCACAAGGATACTGTATTCCTTTCTCGATTCCATCGACCTTTTGGCCGTAACTGATTAAAACGCTGTGTGCATGTGGGTATGAATAACAATAAGAAGAAGAACAACAACAATAACGATGATAATGATAGTAGAAATAATGAAAATGATAATAAAAATATGTAATACATACATACATACATACATACATATACATAATAGTAGTACTACTATTACCATTACTATTACTATTACCTCTACTTCTACTATTAATGTAGTGCTTTTTTCGTGCGCAATTTCAACAATACGCGTCTTTCGTACACCCATATAACATAAAGAAAAAGAACAGTTGGCAGCACACATATAAAAACAGGAAGGACAGAGGGGTGCCTGTGTTTGAACAGTTGGAGAGATGGAAATCACACTGTAAAAAAGGAAGGTTTCGAGGTCAGCCGGAAAAGAGTCCATATTGTTTGTTTGTTTTTTTTTTTTTTTTTTTTTTGTTTTGTTTTTGTTTTCAGTGAAGAGGAAGAGGAAGCCGTTCTACGTGTATCTGAGGGCCGCAGATGGAAAAAGAGCTGCGGCCCACAGGTGATTGAATCTTGGAACTCGAGTGCGCGGACGATCTGATCGCTTCGCAGAGAGCAGAGAAGGATGGTATATAGAGGTGTAGCCAAAGTCACAGAGACGAGAAAAGGCAGGATTATGAACGCATTTACACCAGGGGCTCTAGGTCTTTTCTTTTTTTTTTTTTTTTTATCCGGAGTGAGACAGGTAGGCAATGGAAGAGACTGCAAACGGGGCAGTGATTGAATGAGATCTTTTCTTCCTGAGGACAAAATCGAGTGGCGCAATTTAACTAGCTGAAGGAAGAGGACAGATGATGCAGGCAAACCAGACAAAAGATAATTACAGTAGTCGATGTGAGAAGGATGGGACATTCATTCAGTTCTCGGTGGACTAACATTTCCGAATGCAACTGACTCGCCGGAGGTGACAATAGCAGGGATTTACGAGACTGAGCAGAACGTTTTTGTATGGACAGTGTGTTGTCGAAGATTACACACTTCGGTTCTTTACCGAGCTGGGGATGTTGCCGAGTTTGATTGAATTAACAATGACAGAAGACAAGTGTTTACTCGGTTTCAGAGACATGGTTTTTGCTTTGTGAGCATTTAACTGTGACCTATTCTGTATCATCAATCACTGATGCTATGTGAGCAGCTATATATGTCTTGATCAAGTGAAGACAGTCGGGAGTATCACTTCTGCTGAAGAAATTCTATCATTTAATGAATAAATGCAATTACTTTGTATGCCTTTAATAAACAACAGCAGTAACAACGACTATAATAATAACGATAACAATAACAACAACAAAGATTTAATTATAACAATGATAGTAATGATGATGATAATATTCATTATGACGATGATGATGATGATGCACGTTATTACTGAATTGCTCAACATAAGGTTGTAGGTACGTATATGATTTCGCACAGGTGCATTCAGTTCTCTCTCTCTCTCTCTCTCTCTCTCTCTCTCTCTCTCTCTCTCTCTCTCTCTCTCTCTCACACACACACACACACACACACACACACACACACACACACACACACACACACACACACACACACTCACAGGTACTCAAACTACACACACACATTCAAGCTACGCACGCGTACTCACACACACGCGCGCGCGCGCGCGCGCGCGCGCATGCGTGCGTGCGTGCGTGCGTGTGTGTGTGTGTGTGTGTGTGTGTGTGTGTGTGTGACAGAGAGAGATCTAAGCTCGAAAATTTTCAGGCCAAGCCTGATTGTTTAGTTTAATATTTTCATGAAGACACAGGCTGACTCTCTCTCTCTCTCTCTCTCTCTCTCTCTCTCTCTCTCTCTCTCTCTCTCTCTCTCTCTCTCTCTCAGACAAGAACTGCTATCATTTTCCACAGCTATTGTGGTCAGACTGAAGTGTTAACACACTAGCCGGGTCAGTAAGGTTTCAAATGCTTAATCGTTCCCCTCGACGTATTCGCAGCTACACCCTGTGTTAACTTGACTCGATGCCAACACTACCGGAGATTCGGGACCCTTGGTCCACCAGATTTAATCTAGAAAATGCAACTACTTATAATCACCTCTCTTCATCTAAACTCAAATTCTCCGACAACCCGTTCCTCGCATCGACATCACCCGCACCCCCTGTCTTTAACCCCCATCCCCGTCTCTATCTTCCACAACCCTCCCTCCCCTCACACACACGCGCATGGACGCACGCACGCGCGCGCACACACACACACACACACACACACACACACACACACACACACACACACACACACAAGTTCGGAGGTTGTGTGCAGAAAAAGGAAAGACACGGGGTGGAGAAACAAACAATAATGTTCGTTATGTGATATAGCGCGAGCGTACGTGTGCGTGCGTGTGCGTGCGTGCGTGTGTGTGTGTGTGTGTGTGTGTGTGTGTGTGTGTGTGTGTGTGTGTGAGCGAGGGGTGGGGGAGGTGGTGGATGCACACCTACGACCCACGTATACAAAGGAAATCGAAAGGTTTGTGTGGAAAGGGAGTGTGGGCAAGGATGGGGAGAACGGGTGAGGAAAGACGAGAGAGAGAGAGAGACTTACGTATATATACACAGCTTGCTGCCACTTGGTCGAGTCCAGCCTTTGCAACATGTCCTCCGGTACCTCTCTCGACACACGTTTGGTCTACAATGGATCAGAAATCACAACAGTTGTGAGCACAGAATACGATCACTTCCAGTTACATGCTTTAGCAGAATTTATTTCACAGTTTTTATTTGTGCAAATATCAAAAGTACAGAAAACTTTCATTTTCATCTCTCTCTCTCTCTCTCTCTCTCTCTCTCTCTCTCTCTCTCTCTCTCTCTCTCTCTCTCTCTCCAGACTAACTTCAATCATTTTCACCCTTTCCAAATATTAGGAAAAATACAAACACTCTCCACTTCTTGAATACTCGCCATGTGTTGAATCCCCATACATTCATTTTATATAGCTTCACCTGGTTGGTGGCTAGCCTAATAAAAGGAACAGCAACAAAACTTGTGATGTTCCATTTTCTTCTTTTCTTTTATTTGAAGGAAGCCTTCGGTGTGGCGGACCTTTGAAAATTAGAAATGCATGGCTTATCTACTATATATCAGTGAAGTTTCTCTCGTTTGCTGATGCTATTTTTGCGTGTCATCCATTTCCCAAACTCATTCACTCATATGCCACAAATAGGGAGCAGTGTGTAACGATGAATATACTTATCTTTGCATTTTAGATACTTCACTAGGGCATCACAAGTCTCTGTCATAGGTTCATTATTATTCTGGGTCTATATCAACGACCTGCCTCTCCAGATCCCACTTGGGAACCCTTCGCTAATGATACAACACTTCCTACAGATTATTCTGAAAATAGGCTACTGTCCCTGGAATATATATACATACATAACAGTTACCTGCCTACATATGCCACTTACCATCACGGTTGTGGCAGGCGTTTGGGAAACGGATAATAGCGTTTGGGAAACGAATAACGGCAAAAATAGCTTCAGGATAAACCAGGCAATGGTACTTCAGTCTCTCTTCTGTTCACTCCCCTAGCCCTGGCTGCCGACCCTCGCGATTGCCTAGTCTATAAACAAGAACTGAACCTTGTCTGACCCATACACCTGCTGAATTCGGGTCTTGTTTCCGTGTCTTTAAAACCAGTGTAACGTAATACGTTGTCCGATTATTATATAATTTTCAAAGTGTGTTTCGTTTTTTCCGAAAACTGCTTGCTTCGGGCATGCGCGATACGTGGGATTGGTCTGAAAACATGGCATTGTTACAATTGTATTGTTCAGAACTGACCCTCTCGGGGGCCCATCCCGAATACTAGATCCACAATGGCTAATCCCACAGAACCGAAAAAAAAACAGAACGTGTACAGTACAGTTGTCCGACGGGAATTCCCACTCTGCGCGCGCGTTATTGTGTGTGCGTGTGTGTGTGCGTCTTTTGAATTGTCGCCTTTCTCTGGTCTCCGTTGTGACATAACCGGCTACAAGCTTGTGTGACAAGCCGAATAATGCCTGTAGTGTGAGCTTAAGTTCATAGTTTGTTGTCAAACACACACACACACACACACACACACACACAGACAGAGACACAGAGAGAGAGAGAGAGAGAGAGAATGTTGCTTTGGCCCAACTGAACTCTCAAAATGGATTGAGAGACACGGAGACACAGAGAGAAGGGCGGGGGCGGGGGGGGGGGGGGGGGGGGGGGGGGGGGGGGGGGGGTATGTATGATTAACATTATTAAAAGAGAAATAAGAGAAGCAAGTGCATGCTTAGCTGTTCATCTTGATGAGAAAAAAAAAAAAAAAAACAGGTACTGAGGTAGCCTAGTGCGCGTTTGTAGCCTACAAGAGCGTGCTCGAATGTCAATGCGCGATCTAGGTATCCAGACAGTTTCGCAGTCTCTTAACAGGGAAGAAATCACACACAAGATAGACATATATATATATATATATAATGTCTATAAATAGTAGTGTTGATTAACAATAGTCATCATTTGAAATGGTATGCGTACATGAGAACTACAAAGACAGACAAATTTTTGGAGAAGGCGACAAAAAAAAGAGAGAGGAGGGGAGGGCAGGGAGCGTTAACGAGCAGGAAGAAAGGAGAGGTGGGTGTGAGAACGGGAGTTTACACAGTAGCAGTCTGTCAAAAAGTAAAATACAAATTAAACGATTTGAGAGAGAGAGAGAGAGAGAGAGAGAGAGAGAGAGAGAGAGAGTTAGAGTTAAGGGGGGAGGGGGTGTAGAGGCGCATACACTTTGGGTTCATTGAAACACAGGATACTGGAATTCATTTTTGCCTTTTCTCTCTTTCTTTAACATTCAAACCGGGGCCTGAAACAAGTTATGTTGATTACGTAGTGAATTATACAAAACAAAACAAAACAAAAACTAGAATCTCTGATGATGTCCAGATAGGTGTAAGCATAGTAACTAAACTTACGGACAGATCTAGTAAATACATTAAGGTGAATTATACACAAGGGAGAAATTTGGAAGAGGCAAGGATATCTTGAATGAATAGTAACTCTATGAGAAACAGAGGTAGAGTTTGAGATAGATACTATTGTCAAACAATGTAGTCAATTCAAATCATTTTTTTTTTTGTATTCCTGTCTTTCATCAAGGTTTATAATGCAGTGCGGACATGTTCATACACACATATCACTAAACAAGGTTTAACATTAAGGGCTTGAAAAGAAGAGAAGACTGAAGAACTGCGGACGAGAAAAAAATGGATCAGTTCAAAAGTAGGCAACCGCACCGGGAAAGTCGGGAGGGAAGACGGGTGTGTGTTGGGGAGATCCATACCGCTTGCTGTAAGCTTCTACCTCAGAGAAAAGGGAAGTTTCAAACAACATGCCATTGGTCAGATGGCCGGGTGCTAAGCTACCAGATGTTTTCTTTTCTGAAGAGTTTAGGGTAAAGGCCCGCACCTCTCTCTTCATTGTGTTGTGTTAGTCCTGGAGGGGCCCAGCGCACAGACGCGGAAGAAATTGATCCTGGAGATGCTTAACATCCTTGGCCCCGCCACACAAAAGCACCTGTCCGTAGTAGACAGGCCACGTCCCCCACCCCACCCCCCTTCTCCCTTCCTCCACCCATTCGTGCCTCTCAATTCCCATCCCACCCTCCCCCCTCACCCTCCCCACGCCTCCCCAAACATACAATGTCCTTCTTGATCCCGCGTGTGATATTTCACCAGGAATGAGGTCAAGGGTCGGGGGACAAAAGACTGTTGACGTCAAAACATTTCCACACAGGGACACGAAGAGACGGTGGAGGTGGGGACAGACGATGGCAGGCAGACCGACAAGGGAAAGGTGAACCGACGGGATACCAACTAAACAGTGACCGACCTTGAGCTATGCACCTTTTTGGTTACAACAGCACCCATCCCCTTCCCCTTCTTTAAAAAAAAAAAAAGTGTTAAAATCGAGAGGTTGCGAAACTGTCCAAAACTGAGTAAAGGTTTGAAGTGCTGTTTCGTAAAACTCTGTCTCGTAACGTTAATGAGAAGAAAACATCAACAGGTTTTGAAACTTACCTCCCATGATAAATTCAAAGTATCTTTTTCTTGAAGAATCCTGTTATGTACGTCTTAAAATGTTAAATCATTAATCGTTTTTCTTTGACAGAGGCACAAGGCGGAGAAAGGGTTATGTGAATGGTATGACTAGATAATTAGAACAAAGACTTAGTACCCTTTGCTTCGTTAGTGTTTTAACACACAAGTATTGTAAGTTTTTTCCAAAAGTTTTGTTGGAACCCAGTCGATGCATTGCTGCCTTCTAACATTGCTATTAATATTCCGAGATCATTCAAGCGAAATTAGTTGTAAATTTAGCCTATTTGTGATCATGTGTCCGTGTGCAAATGACTTTTATAATGCTTTGGAGTGGGTCTTGTTGACTGCGTCGCTGATTTTCAGCGACACCAGTTAATGCAGTTGGCTTATGTCATGTACATTAAGATGTCAGTTGAAGAAGTTTATCACGAGGCGAAAGTTTAACCAAAGTCACCCAACAGAAATATCTTCTTTCATCAAGTTAAATGACCAGTTTCTGATCAACATTGTTTAAAGCCGACATTGATCCCCATAGTATCCCAATCCCTATCCCACCCATCTCTCTCTCTCTCTCTCTCTCTCGCTCGCTCGCCGTGAGGTGAAGGACTCGATGGTCTCTGACAGAGTTAAGCTCAGTGATGAGAGGTCTGTGTGGCCATCCTTTGTGAAATCAAACTTTTACTGCCAAATGTCAGAATCGACTGCGCTAATACAGGCACTATTGCTGTAAGCCCGTTCAGTCGGTGACAGACCTTGCCTCGTCATAGACTGCCAGATGAACCTTCAGGAATCAAGTCAGCGCCGTTGTAGGTCTACCTACATACATGCCACCTTCACTTGCGCAGCCTTTCCAAGTTCCGTCCCCACCATACTACTTACGAGGCAGGCAGCGGTCTCCATCCAAGTTGGTCTCATTTTCATGTCCAGGCTTGACTACTGTAACAGCCGCTGAAATATAATAAATAAGTGTGCAGCATACAGCAGCCATAATTGTGATGAACACGCATCTCCAGTCTTCATGTATTTGCGCGGCTGCTGTCTGCAGCAGAGCTGGTTGATTTAAAAAAAAAAAAAAAAAAAAACCCTCACACTGGCTAATCGGTGGTCAGCGGTGCAGTTCCCGTTGGTGTAATAGCACGATCACCGAGGTCATCAGCTTGCTACAGCCGAAGGATTCAGGGTGATTCCGATAACAGGAAACACAAAATGTGCTTGTTCTGGGAGCATTTTCAAACGTTGCCCCAGTTTCTTCGACGCCTTACCTGTTGATATCAGATGGTGTGACTCCCTGTCAAGTTTTCGACGGCGTCTGAAAGCTCAGTTGTTCACCTGCGAGAGTAAATCATGACGATTTACGTGGTGGCATCTGTCTAGACTGGGCTTCTGTCCCATGCTTTCTGCAGACTTTTCGACTTTCATTGGACATCTTCTCGAGCGATGAGCATGAAACTCTATGTATATTTGCGCCCTACAAGTGTTCACCCTCCTTCTTTCTCTCTCTCTCTCTCTCTCTCTCTCTCTCTCTCTCTCTCTCTCTCTCTCTCTGTGCGTGCAGGCGTACGTGTGTGTGTGTGTGTGTGTGTGTGTGTGTGTGTGTGTGTGCGCGCGTGCGCGCGACTATCAACACCCTTTCTGTATTTTCTTTAAATGTCCCTTTACTCCGGATGATAGAAAAAACGTAACATTGTTGGTCAGCTGTAAATCGGTTGACTCAGTCCTTAACAAGTGCAGGAAAATGAGGCAGTGGCATCGTTTCTAGCGTGACCTGCTTTTGACACGGATTCCCCCTCTCAACAGATCTGCAAATAATGTGTTTGCACACTCGTCCAGCAAAGACCCTTCGCCCATACACAAGTGACCTTTACTATCACTGGCCACCGCCGCGGCTGTAAAACCACATGGCGTTAACAGGGCTGGGTAAACAAATGCCGTGCTTGACCCACATCAGAGGCCACGTGAATTTTGTGCGTCCAGAAACCTTGTCCTTCGCAGGTCCAGTGAGAACTGTAGAAAAGGAACAGGTCAGCCTGTGACGAGACAGTCGAGCCATTCAGTAAAGTTGACAGGACAGTCAAGCCATTCATCACAGTTCTTTAGGGGGGAAAATGGACACGGGAAGCCACACTTGTATGGGTGCCTGGATGACTCGGTGGTAAACATACTAACTCTGCTGTCGGATGTTGGGAGTTCGAATCCCGCTGACGCCTAACGTAAAAAAACATCTGCTTTCGCTGCATGCCTTCTGTGTCATATTGGTCGTGTGGCATTCTGTAAGATAGATTCCATCTCCTACTCATTCTCCTGAGATGATAGTGGCATTGTCGTATTACCTTTGGAGGGTGTGCATACTTTAATAAAGCTTGACGCCATAGAGTGGTTTTGCAGCGCAGTTTTATTTATGTCTTTCCACTGTTGGCAAGGAGTTACCACGATTTGTGTAATCCTGATTTCCAACTAATTAGCATCATCATTTATATTTTCAGATGCGCACTTATACGTTTGTCACACACACACACACACACACACACACACACACACACACACACACACACACACACACACACACACATTTTAATTAACATTTTGATTAAAATCACACGCAAAAGTTAAGAGAGAATGAGTGATCGAGGTCAGCATGGAATAGAGAGAAAAGACGACGGCAGGAGTAGGGACAGTCATTCGTTTTGGTTCGATTCGAATCATTGTACCTGTAGGAGGAAAACTGATAATCCAAAGAACGCGATTGCAGGTTCAATTTACCACCAGATGTGAACAAATGTCTGTTGTCGAATTTGGTTTCTTATCAGTTTGTCGACGGATTGCCATGCAAGACCTTTTTTCTCGTCACGAGCTAGTATTCTCGCTGAGTGTGCAAGTTTACGTTTGCATTTGGCTTTGCTCTACCTACTCTGGCTGTACACAGTGTGTATGTGTGTGTGTGTGTGTGTGTGTGTGTGTGTGTGTGTGTGTGTGTGTGTGTGTGTGTGTGTACTCCCATGCGTGAGTGTATATTGTTATGTGCGCGTGTTCGTGTGTGTGTGTGTGTGTGTGTGTGTGTGTGCGTGTGCGTGTACGTGCGTGTGTGTGTGTGTGTGTGTGTGTGTGTGTGTGTGTGTGTGTGTGTGTGTGTGAGAGAGAGAGAGAGAGAGAGAGAGAGAGAGAGAGAGAGAGAGAGAGACATTTGGACGGAGGAACAGGATGTCTCATCCGTAAATTATGAATTGGCAGGTTCGCCTCAGCCTGTTCAGAATATGGCGTTCGGTCTCTGTGGCATCAGTTTTTCTATTCAGAAACACAACTTTAAAATACTTGAACTCCGGTCTGTGTAGCACTATATACACAGTGAAAAAATGTGAGTGCATTCTGTTCTTGTCATGTTGCTAAACAGTATTGGACTTTGTTAACCATTTATTATGTAACACACAGATGTTAAGTTTTACTTAAAAAAAAATGTAATCGTTGTCACTTCGTCTACGCAGCATTTGGACGTATTCAACTGTCACCATAGATAATCATGGAATAGTGGACAATGTTTCTGTTTTCACTGGGCAAGACGTCTTTGGTATACTATGTTTCTTCATAACGTAGACATTGTTTCAGTTATTTGAAACATCTTTGGCTACAGTTTCAGCGTAATGAGCAAATGGTGTTATGCATGCTATCAATTACACCAATAGATGAACTCCAAAAACAGTAGCCTGAATAAAAGTCCTGTGAACTGTTTTGTATGACGTACTTGTCTCTGATTTTACTAGAAGTACCCCATTCTGCAGAATGACCTAAGCACCTGCTCTGATAAACAAAAAGCATGAAGGCACACTCACCCCCCCCCCCCCCCCCACATTCACGCTGTATATGCAGCAATGGGTGCACGAGCATGTTACGAAACACACACACGCGCGCGCACGCACACACACACACAGACACACACACGCACACGCACGCACGCATGCACACACACACACACACACACACACACACACACACACACACACACACACACACAACAACAACAACAACAACACGCACGTACGCATGCACGCACGCACACACACACACACACACACACACACACACACACACACACACACACACACACACACACAAGGAGAGAGAGAGGGAGTGGGAGAGAAAGAGAGAGATGTATTTGCCTCAGGAAGACTGCTCAACAGTCCGCTCCAGCAGCAAAAGGCTGAAAGACTTTCAACAAAAAAAAAAAAAAAAGAAAGAATCAAGTCTAGACTCTGCTGTTTTGCTTAACAGCATGAGTGATTGTCCGTCAGCAAACACAAAGGGGAAATCGCTTCCGCCCTTCTCTTTGGTGTCGGTCGAAGAGTAATGTGGCGAAACCAGCGAAGCCACAATCCTGTGCCACCCGAATTCATTCTTTCAGCTACTTGAGGTTTTTGTTGTTTCACCTTACTTCAAGTACAACGATCAAGCATGAGTGGGGTACAGACCGCCAGAGCACCGCAGCCCTAGCTTGTAATAGCCAGAGGTCATTGATTCCTCGTCTCCCGCCTCAGACGACCTTCGTTTCTTTTCCTTCACATGACGCTTAGGAACTCCCCAAGTTAAGTCGGTCCCTTGATATGCTGACGAAGGAAATTCCAAACGTCTGGACTGCACTTGTATACCCCTGATCGTCTGACCTCAAATCTAGCTATAAAAATCATGCCAATATTACAGAAACTGCAATATTGAAGTTCATGGTAGGGTTTTCTACTGTCGAGTTAACTTTCTTCCAAATAGTGTAATGATAAGGGGGTTTTCTCAAATGATCTTCTCATACTTGCTTCCATTAAATCTTTTAAATCAGACGTCTTTGGCGCTTCTGCTTCTAGACAATTAAAAACGTACATATTACCAATGTTGTGCATTTAAAGAGTTTCTAGTGCACTTCTTCCAATGTAAACCCATTTGTTTTTGTCAAATTCTGTGTTAAAGATGACATCTGATCGCATGAACAAAGGGACAGTTTCAGATCTGATTTCATGAGCCAACAGGGATAGTTTTGAATTAGATGTCAGTCGATGCCGCTCCATCGTCATCCTGGAAAAATTATCTACCCAGCTGTAATGAGGTTAAAGCGTGGTGCGCTGATAAATCTTCCCCGAAGGATATCTTACAATGTGGAATAGAAGCGCTTCGATTTTGTTTGTTTTAGTTGGAGGGGAGTGGGGGGGGGGGGGGGGGGGGTCTTACATAAATGAAAATGTTTTTACCGTTGGCTTTGGTATGGTATGGATGCTTTGAATCACTGCAAATGTGGATGGGAAACACTTATTTTTTGTTAGTCTAAATATTATAAGTTGTGTGCAGACATGATCTCATAAACAACTAAGGAGAGAGGGTGAGGATTCTTATGATGTCCCGTGTACTGTAGTCACTTCACTGGTTGTATCCTTACAGTCTGATAAGAAAATATTTATCACTTTTAAAAGTCGTAGCTTACGATTTGAGTACCGTCTCAACTTCTATGATATTGTACTCCCTAATTTCGTTATCCAGTATCTGTTATCATAAACTGATGTCTAACTTTGCAAACTGAGGTTGTAGAAAGCATGTCGATTTCTTTAGTATTTTATGGAAATCTGTGTTTGCTTCAAATTCTGCAAAATTGCGTGGTCGTCATGATTTGTTGTTTGTTTGTTTGTCTTTTTGGGAGGGGGTGGTGGTGGTGGTGGTTGAAAATTCATGACATTTTACGTATTATCAAGACAAAGTCCAGTTGCGTCAGGCGAACATTTATGATAATCAAGAACAGAGTGGGGCAGATGTGCTAATTTTTTGCTCGCCTTCATGCTTCGCACAACAAAGAACTGACTGCGTCCAGTTCGTCATTATATCCTTTCCTCAGTACATTTTTCGTTATAAACAAAACATTGTCGTATTAGGAATAACCACATGGTATAAAACTAATTCCGCCCACTTTGTCACTGCTATAGCAGTAAGAAAATATCCTAGCACAATGGAGACGTCTAGTTATGAGTGTACAAAAACTATGTCGGCTTTTAGTACATAATAAAAATTGTCCTTGTCATGTATTTCATGTACTATCTTTATGAACGTGTTTGAATGCCTTACACATGACGCATGTCAGTCCTCGTCACTGACTGCTGACAATTAAAAAAAGAAACTAATTATTTTAGAATACTTCTTTTTCTTTCATCTGTTCTGTCCGTTTTGCTCTGCTGATTAGATATCCTTTCCTTTCACGCCTGCAAGGGTGAATTTTAATGAAGTTGACCATTGAAAAGACACACAAAGGTAGATAATTAAAATCTTACCAAACAGAAACAGTGATAAGCGTAGACATTTCTCACAAGATGTTTTCCTGTGCTGAATGATTGTGTCCCACCGAAAGGAGCAGGCGACATCTAAAGAAGTGACGAAACACGAGTCGATCCAAGTGAGGCCATCAGAGGTCATGTAAGAGGGTGGAGTATGCGAAAGTCAGTTCAAGGACATCCATTGCCCTGTGTTTGTCAGTCAGAGGAAATCTATCTCGATGCTACTCTTCTTACCAAGCGTGTCTGGTCACGGAAAGAATGAAGACAATTTAAAGCGCTCATTTTTCAGCGTCGTAGTAGCAGGTGTTCTTGGGAACTGTGGAGCATTTATTTCTTGTGCATTTCACCCAAAACAAAAAAGAAATGATCGCTTGTTTTGAGACCTGGTTGGTCGACCGATATTCCTAGACGACTTGGATCATTTTCTGGTTGCACTCTGTGACATGTACTTACGAGGAATAAATCAGTCTGGCAAATAAAGCCTTCGGGCTTTCCAGTACGGCAGTGTTCTGGCGGGGGAAGCGAGACTGGCCGCCAAAACAGTCGTACACCGTAAAACGCGATAGAGGTAAATAATACCGGTCACGCCGCGGCCACAAAAGAAGCCTACTGCTTGAACGCTTGAACCAAGTACGTTTGCTGGGTGGGCATGTTAGAAGGTCAGTTCCTTGTCCACTTAGCAAATCTGACCATGGCGACAACTCTTTTGAAACCCTTTTTAGAAAAATGTCTGGCCAATCATTTTTTTTTCTTACGATAAAAACATTTTCAGAGACTGGCAAATTTATTTACATTCTCTCAGAAAAGTAAATAGAATAATGATTTTATTCAACAGTTTAAGCCGATGTGCTTCCTTTCGTTGACATATGTTTATTTACAGTGAACAGTTGATTGAACAATTTTGTTTTAACTTTAGATTTCAGAGTACAAATCATGGTGCTGAATTTAGTCTCGTTTCAGCAGCAGAGAACAGTTCAGTCCTGAAAAGAACAATGTTATAACAGTCTAATGGTCGTATGCGGAAATTTGATAAGGCATGTCGTCACATTAAACACTGCCAGACATACGCGTGCTCAGGAAAAAAAAAAAAGAAAGAAAGGCCGTTTAATTGATATAACCAATTCCCGCTCTTTCCATAGAGGGAGGGTCAGGTAGTAGTGTTGCGAATTGCTGTCTAGACCGGGAAGGAGGCTGTGCGCTGGAGGGAGACCTCGGGTTAGACATAGATGAATGTGGTACATGTCAAAGCAGGGGCAGGGAGGGGAAGTAAAGCGCGTTGTACAAAAGGAAATTAGCGTACAGCATGAAGGTTGCGGCACATGTCTCAACTACAATATAGAGTGCACGGAGTGCTCCCTAACGGTGAAGAAAAAGGAGTGGAGGAAAGAAGGTTAAAGACCCGCACTGTTAAGTCCTAATGCCAGATAAGTACATCCAAATTGCTGTCGTTGCTGGCTGGTGGGAGACTTTTCTTTCACGTCTTAGTCCAAGAGAGCTTTAATTTATTCCCTTGAGGTAACAGTCTTTGGAATCAGCTGCTATACTGAGATAATAGTTTATCAATAATAGCAAGGACTACGTATTAGAAGAAGAAATACTAAAGAAAGATTTTCTAAACACATGTGAAATTATTTCGGCCTTACGGTGTCTTCATTCTAAGTCCAAAAATCTTTTACTTTACTGAATTTTAACGTGCAGCATACTTAAAAGCCGCGGTACATTCAGCCAGAGCTGCTTCCCCCCAGTTTCTCTTCTTTCCCCTCCGTACTTATTACAGCAATACTTAGCTGTCTTGAACAGGTGGCTAATTATTCACAGCAAACAACCCCTGTTAGATTCAAACCCAACAGCCAAAGTTAATGACAGCATAAAAAACCATTCGTATCAAGTATACTAATCATATATTCATACAATGTAACTAGTCTGAGGCTTAATTCCCGAAGTTTTTATCTCCATAGTTTATGGTTTAATGAAGAAAATCAGAATATAAACCATTGTGCGATCTCCCCGCTTCCTAGTTAAATTCTCCTAAATTTGTTTTGTAGAAACTCTGATTTACGTGACACCGGAAGGCGCAGACAAACAAAAAGGCATTGACATTTAATGTTACAGAACGTGGTGGTAAACAGCGTGTTACTGTGTGATGCGGAGAGATGGCCTCAGACTGTGGCCCGCGAAAAAAAGCCTCTGTTCTTAAGCAGCTGAAGTTGGGCGTTTCACTGAAGAATTTACAGCTGAATGTATGGGTAACTTTAGCTGAGTAGCAGCCCCGCGGAGGATTAGACAGGTTACATTTAGAGTAAAACGCATCAGGGACAAGCTATCTGCTTAGCTGTATCCGGTGATCTATAGCCCTGAGGCGAGAGGTACGTGAGCTCTCATTTTCGTACCGGTTGGGACATTAATTCTCTGGCCTTCTCCGTCTGTCTTCAGACGCTTCTCTGGCCTTCCCCATCTGCCTACAGGCCATTTCTCTGACTATCCCAATCTGTCATCAGGCCATGTTGAGACGGCCATCGTAGCGGTTAATGACTGGGATTAAAGGAACAGCGACGAGGTAAGAGTGTCTGTGGTGGTGGAATCCTACTGATTTCGCTTCTAAATCTTCAGAGATGTTAACGAATGTAAAGGCGAATATATCCAAAAGAATTTTTCTTTAGAGGTTAGTGGTTTCCAAAAATCGCTACCTTTCTCCTTGATTTTAAAATATTAGTCTAGAGCATATTCAAAAGAAAGGGTGAAAACAGAAGAGAAAACGAAAATCCGAAAGAAGGAAAAGGCTAAACGAAAGACATGGAGAAGAGAGATCGACAGAAAAAAAAGTGAAACAAAAAGAAACACAAAAAATATGTAAAATGAAAAGAAAAACAGAAACGAAGACAATGATGTATGCAGACGCATATAACAAGTGGTATTTTAAACAACCTGGGCCGCAGTAATCAGTAATATATACCAACGTTAACCATTTTCGATCTTTTTTCTTGCCACGGAAGAGAGTGAGTCAGGGGAGAAAGAAGGGATGGTATTGATTAGTGTGGGGAGGGGGACGGTAGGTAGAGAGGGTAGGAGGAAATGAGTTGTACCTCGTGAACGAAGAGAGCAGAATGTTGTGGATTATTCTACACCATAGCTTTTGGTTTCGGATTTACTTTTGCGCTCCTTTGCCCCAAACTCTTAACCGCTTGTCTCTCTATTTAAAAGAAAATCTTATAAGCCTTAAGATGCTTTTGCAAAAACACAGACGTCACGAAATTTGAATATAATTTCATGCTGCGATAGAACTGTTCATTTTCTGATCCACGATTTTTTTC
>JADBJO010000402.1:370000-372500 GCA_016801955.1 Conus betulinus
AGTTGATCAGTTGCAAATCTTCAGGGGTTTTGTTTTTGTTGTTTTTTTTGTTGTTTTAAAGAATGTAACAGAGAGAGAGTTGTTTTTGCTGACTGCAAAAATTCGTAAAAGATTGTTCCATGTCCACCCCTCTCTTAGGATCTAAACCTCTTCATGATTATGCCCAGAAACGGACCTTACGTGTCCTGGCATGTCTTTTCCACATTTATCGATTAAACGGCTGTCAAATGGCTACCGCTGGACAGTCGGTGGGCTGAAGTCAGTATGTGTGGGGTGTTTGTGTGCGTGTGTGTGCGCGCTTGCTTAATCATTTAACATGTTTTTTTTCCTCAAAACAGTTTCTTAGTAAGCCGGGGTTTGTGTACTGGTAGTGATCAGCTTCTGTTTTAAACAGTAAACAAGTGGGGTAGTCTTTGCTCCCATAAAGAAACCTAACACAGAGTAACTTTTATTCAAGACTGGCACAGCCTTTTAAACTTGAATAAAGTCAGACAAATACAAAGACAAACAATCTAATAGTGGGGGAAAACAAGCGCAGGCCAACAACTAAATTGTCTTTAGTTGTTGGCCTGCGCTTGTTTTCCCCCACTATTAGATTGTTTGTCTTTGTATTTGTCTGACTTTATTCAAGTTTAAAAGGCTGTGCCAGTCTTGAATAAAAGTTACTCTGTGTTAGGTTTCTTTATGGGAG
The DNA here is from genome assembly GCA_016801955.1 of Conus betulinus. Classification (NCBI taxonomy): domain Eukaryota; kingdom Metazoa; phylum Mollusca; class Gastropoda; order Neogastropoda; family Conidae; genus Conus; species Conus betulinus. The sequence continues at coordinate 370,692 of JADBJO010000402.1, forward strand.
CAAAGACTACCCCACTTGTTTACTGTTTATTGTTTACTGTTCCCTGCCTTATTTCATTCCAATTCTGTTTTAAAGTTGATGAATGCTGAATGAAAAAGAAAACCTGCGCATGCTTTATAACTTTTCTATTATATGATGTTGTGACCGTTACCTTTGACATCTGGCCTCAGTCGGTTAATCGTTGTAGCTAGCTTCATAGCTTTGTCAACATTTCATTGACGAGTATGTAGATAAAGCATCGTATGTTCGAAAGTATGCGAGTGTGGGCTTAAATGTACTGAATTCTTTAAAAATATGTCATTGGATTTTCTAACATATATGAGAGAGATGCATATGCATACATAGGTAGATATATAGATAAATAGATTAACAGACAGGTTGGTAGATAGATATGTATGTAGATAGATTGAAAAAAGCAAATGTGTATAAATTTGGGTCATTCTGTGGTGTAAAATATATAGCAAATGTATTGCTGAAACATTGATGAAGACGAAATAGATGTAAACATATATAATGGTATAGGACACGATTACATATTTAGATAAAGTAAACTCGAAAAGATTTTGACTCAGTAAGTCTAGAGTTTATGTTCAAGTATTGACAGATTGTTTTTCATAAAGATATTGCAGGTGGATATGGACTTTTCTGAAATAGAATCTGATGTTTGCATTTGAAATAAGTTGCAGAAAAAAGAGGCCGGGTGTCTCAATACAGATTTGTACTGTACATAGAAATACTAGCAATTACGGTTAAGAAAAACACAAACATTCAATGAATGACGGTGAATATAAACAATCAAAAATACATTCAGTGAATGACGGTGAATATAAACAATCAAAATATGCAGATAACTAACAGTCGATAAAAAAGCTTATCAAACTTGTTTGTGTGTTCCGGTAAAAGTGTTGGTACGTTTTAGATTTTCACATGAACTCTGGTAATGGAAGTGTAAACTGGTTATGAAGTACGAGGAATTTTGAAGGTAAGTATCTGAGATTGGAAGGTAAATGAATTAGAACTCGATTTTTTTTTAGTATGCAATTATAGTTAACTTTCGATTTAAAAGGCTGTTATTCTGACAGAGTGGAAGTTACAAAACAATTGTTCTATATCACGATAAAAAACTACAGTTGACACCCCTTGCCAGAGTAGCATTTTTTCTTAAATTTAGTTATACTCTCAAAATTAATACATATTTGGATGCCTGTGCCACAGTCAGTCCTTACAAATTATCTGTTGCTGTTTCTATACATTGTAGCAGATTTGTTATTAGTTTGGAAGGAGGGAACCAGTAAAACTGACAAGAGAACTGCATCTTAAAAATTTAAGAAATGTATTATATATGCATATGTGTCTGCATATATGTATAGAGATACATCTTGTTTCTATGTGTGTTTTCGTTGCTGCTGTTCATTGATGTTGGTGCTGTTTTGTTGTTGTGAAGTTTTTAATCATTTATCCTAATAAATGGATTAATAAAATGTAGTATGGTGTTGCGGTGGAGTTAACTTGTAATTGATAAATATTACCGCTTGGCAGCAGATTTTTTTTTTCAATGGAAGTATCGGTCTTCGTAAAAATTTTTTTTTTAAAAAGATAATAAAACCTAGTATAGTGTTTCTTGAGATGTTGTCCTACGTTCGTAGAGCTGGAAGATCAACTCACAAGCGGAAGCACTGTTTACTAATTTTCAGCTTGTCAGTAGCCGTTCATAAATAGATACGGTTCATGATTTGTTTGCAGGTTTACAAAACGTGACCAGATCTGGTCAGATGTTCTTTAAGCTGTGTGTGTGTGTGTGTGTGTGTG
>JADBJO010000402.1:377500-402500 GCA_016801955.1 Conus betulinus
TCCAGTGTTCAAGATGTATCTCAAAATTCTAACAGTAGAAGGGCATCTGGGTATCATGACCTAGATGCGGCCAGGCCTCCTGAATGTGCATAGAATTCAGGCACAAGACATTTGCTTGATGGAGAGGAGGGGGTGTCTTCTTAAAGCCTTTTGCTGTTAGACTCTTTCTAGAATTTCTTCCTTTACATATCTTGATATTGCTTATAGCAGTAGTTTGTTTGAACAAAATCTTTTTAATTATGTAATTGGTTATGATTATGGATATACAATTTTAACATGTGACTAAGTAGCAGAACCATAAGAAAAACGTCTGCACACAGGGCACCTAATATAATTATGGGTAAATGTATGTTCAGCGTTTGGTTTGTGTGTTATGATTGGTATATACACAACATGTAAATAAACCTCCACTGACGAACGTCAACTTATTAGAGAACATGTGACTTTGAAATCTGATTGGAAAATGTTTATGTCAGTACGATGCATACTGATGGAACATTACTGTTACTAGTGCAATTTATTCGGTTTATTATTATTGGGATGAGGCTTTTAAATGTCAGATGAATTTCTTAGAAAGCAAAACTATTCGTGTTAAAAAAAAAAAATATTTATATATATATATAATTTATGTGTTGGTATGGTGGGTTGACTGTGAAGAGCAGAAATGTGCTTGAGAAAGTGGTGAACGTGGGAGGAAAAATCGTTGGTGAGAGACAAAAAAGTCTGAGTGAGCTATATAAGTGCCGTGTTAGTTGTAAAGCGAAGAAGATTACGTGTGACCAGACCCACGTCCTTGCAAATCAGTATGACCTTCTTCAGTCAGGACGAAGATATCGATCGGTTAAATGCAGAAGTGTCAGATTTAAACAAAGTTTTATTCCCTGTCCATTGATTTCTTGAACCGAGAAGATGTTTAATTGAAATCCAAATTCCTCTATATGAATTTATGTCATATGTGAGAAAATGGGGTAATGTGGCTAAATTATTGTTTATTTGCTGTGAATGTGTGTGACCACAAATTAATTTCTCAAATTGAGATAATAAAGTTTACTTGACTTGACTTGACTTGACTTGATATATATATATACATAAACAAGTCAGCAAACAAAGAAACGATTAAAAAGAGAATTAACGGAAAGTGCAAACAAATATCCTCTTAAATAAAAAAAAAGTTGATAATAAATCACCCGTTGAAGATTAATTCAAGCATTTAAAGTTTTATTTCGACCATAAGAGGAGTAAATAATGAATTCACTGAAGAGGTTTTTATTTCAATGAAGATAAAGTAGAGCTAAGGCATATGAACTGTCTTATACAAAAAGCTCTGCCTGCAGCAGTGGGGGAAAAAACATGGTAAATCTGTGGTCGTTGATGGAAATGATCAGATTTACAGCAAACTTACATTAAGCGTTTCTGTAAAACTTTTTGAGGCTTTGTTTTTCTAAATTGTCAGACATGATATTTTCATTTGGCATACTCACAAAAAGAGATGCAAACAGTGCTATGCCTAATAGAAATGTGTCTGTTCGTGATATTAGTAGTAAATAAAATTGTGCAGTTATGTACCTAATTGACAGATTTTTTGTGAATGCGTGAAAGACCTAGCCTGACAAGTGAAAATCAAGCAGGTGCAAAGAAATTATTCTTTTATTTGATCATTTTGTTACTTTGCTGACACCCATACACAAATGGTTCTGTTTTAATAGCAAAGTATGAGTACCCTTCATCCATTTTGCTCCTGCCTTCAATTCAGTGGAACTGAATCCTTTAGGAAACTGGATTCAAAGATAAAGTATATCAATTATTTATTCATTTTGCTCGTATGTGTCGACTGTTGAACTAAAGTCACTAATCATATCAATTGTAGTCGAAATATGAATGAAGGTGAAGTTTACAGCTCTGTTCTGTTCTCTTATTTTTCACTTCATCCATGTTCTGTTCTCTTGTTCATCAGTCAGTTGGCTTGGTAGTTGCATGGGAAAAGTGCATATGAGATAGATTTACGGATTGCTATTTGAGCTGTTTATATTAACACCGGCGGGTGATACAGTTTGGCCTTGACATGACCCTGGGTATTGGATGGGCTTGTAAACAACACGGCTTGTTGATGTGGCTATAAAGGACTCAAATCGTCATTGGCTTCTTACCAATACGTCGAACAGCTAACATTTTGCAGCTTAATGCTATATGCGAAGTTAAAAATGTGGTTATTTTGCCATATTTAGAAAAGGGGGAGGTTGCCGTTGATCTGGTGGGGGGTAACATGCTCTGGAAAGTTGGATCAACAATGAAATAATTATGCTTCTTCCCTATAGTGTTAGAAGAATTAGGTGTGTATTTTTTTTTTTTAACCATGGAATAAAAGTATGCTCTTTGTTTATGATAAAGAAATACCTGAGATTTTTGTGGTTGTTTGGTTAGTTGTTAAGTTGGTGCACTAACTTTTATTTATTTTTGAAAGAAAATTAAGAACACCAGCGAGAACAACAAACAGAACTTAAATCAACTCTCTTAATACTTACTTCAGTATCAGATGTAACTTATTCCTTGTGGCGTGGATTGGATAGCACAGGATTTTGTTGCTAAAGGGTGAGCTTACACTTATTTGCGCTCAAAGACTGAAAGCTTTGAATTACATGTAACTAATACTTTCGTACATTTTGCAACGAATAGGTCCTCTTTTGATATCAGCTTGGCTACAAAACGTTTGATACTCTGGATGGGATGAACGAAAAATACAATCCAGATCACCTTATAAAGCCTGCCGACTGTCATTTGGTTGGAATAAAGTGGCAAAAAGAAACAGTGCCTCGCTACTTCCTTATAAGTAATGCTTGGGATTTTGGATATGTCGAGTAGAATCACATAATTTACAGAACTGATGAGTTTTCTTCGTGTGTGTGTGTGTGTGTGTGTGTGTGTGTGTGTGTGTGTGTGTGTGTGTGTGTGTGTGTGTGTGTGTGAAATTTAGAAGCATCATTATAAATCGCCTCTGTTGCCAGGGGCAACTCTAACACATCCTCATGGACTTCAAGAAGGTGTTTGACAGAGTCCAGCGTGAGGCAACATGGACCACAGTGAAGAAATTCATCATAGTATCTTCCAGCAACTCTACTCCAAAGCGATTAGTCCCGTGCTCATACAGGGTGCCGTCAAAGAGTGGTTCCTTACTTCAGTTGGAGTTCATCTGGGCTGCTTCTTCTCTCCCTCTGTTTTCAACATATTCCTTGAACGCATTAAGATCAGTTCACTTGACTGTCAGTCATCGGTGATGGAAGAATCATTCGAACCTTCGATATGCAGGTAACATGGATGGCGTGCAAGCAGTTAACAGGAACTTGCCGAGCTTGTTAAAAGACTGGATAAAACATCAACGAGATATGGCATGGAAATTAGCGCCGAGAAGATCAAGGTTATGGACTGCCACGTCATCACCATCAACCCTTATGTAATTGTCCAGGGACAGAAACCGAAAACAACAATCACAAACAATAAGGGATCCAGACCAGGAATATCATCCAGTGCAGCAACGACTACACCAGCACTATCAGTACTGAAACATATAGAAAAAGGGAATAACATCTCTATGACACAAAAGTCAGGCTCCTAACGGGCACATGTATATTCCAGCTTCCTCTGTGCGTGAAAGGAATGAACCCTCGCAGCGAGTCTGGAAAGAAGAATCCAAGCCGTGGAAATGAGGTAAAAAGGCAAGATACTAAACGCCAGATATACTGTTCATGTCACAATTTTACAAGTACATTTAGCAGCGCACCGGACTTTGTGATGGTCTGTATACCTCAGTCAAGAATAGAAAGCTACGTTGATGTGGCGATGTGACAAGTTCCAGTGACATTGTTAAAGCAGACCTCAGTGTTCTGTTAAAGGAGGGAGACGGGCGGGAGGACAAAAAAAAAAAAAAAAAAAAAAAACCGATGTACTGACAATATTGCAGAATGGACAGGGAAAACGTTAGCAAAAGACAAACCGTGGCATACAACCGACTGAACAGTAGAAATTTAGTGAACAGTTCTTCAGTGCAGTATCCCCAACAATTCCCCACGGAGTTAAGGGGAAGTCGGTTATACACACCGTGAAACGGCGTTGCAAAAAGAAGTCTACTTTATTTCACCTTGACCCATCCTACACAAACCAATACAGTACACACTCTTGAAGGGTAATGAAATTTCCAGCCTGTTAAGATGACTAGCATTTTTTACATCTAATTTCCTAGCCAGCTCAGATGACTAACACATTTCATCGCATTTACGCATGGAACCTCTCAATTCATTTAATGTCCAGGTTGCAATCTTTTCGTTTAGATACTTTTCAAAACCACCTCTCTCTCTCTCTCTCTCTCTCTCTCTCTCTCTCTCTCTCTCTCTCTCTCTCTCTCTCTCTCTCTCTCAAATGAAAAACAACAACAAAAAAAAAAAAAAAAAGAAACAAAGAAAGAGAAAGGAAAAAAAAAATACAATTCGATATTTCGACAATGTCTGATGCCTGAAATATTTATCAAATAGTTTTGACATTTCGACCATGTCTGATAAGAAAAACAACACAAAAAAAACCCCCCCCCCCCCCCCCCCCCCTTCCTCACCCTTGGCTCTCCCCTTCCCCCCGTTCGTGCGCGCGCGCGCGCGTGTCTGTGTGTGTATGTGATTTGTATGTGTGTATCTGTCTATGACTGTGTCTGTGCTATATGTGTACTGTAGTCTTATCAGATAAGAGGCTTCAGGAGCGAACAGCCTTGTTCACAGGAATGTCATTAATCGCACATAGTTCGCGTCACAGGGAGTCCACGACTCTTACTGGTGACCGCAGTTGTACGAGAGGGGCTAGGATTTGTTCCTGATATATTAGAAATAAAATCTAAGCTGATACTCCGAACACGTCTTTATCAACGTGACCGAGTCCCTTTTTTACTGATTGATTGATTGATTGATTGATTGATCTATCCATCTGTTTATCCAACCATCCATCCGTCTGTTGATTTATCCATTCATTTTTTCGTTCATTATCTAACATGGTGGGATATTGTTTTGTGAGTGTGCTGTGTGTGTGTGTGTGTGTGTGTGTGTGTGTGTGTGTGTGTGTGTGTGTGTGTGTGTGTGTGTGTGTGTGTGTGTGTGTGTGTATGATATCAGATTTAGATTAGTTTAGAAAGTGTTTTGACTTATTTTATTTAATTTCTTCCACCACCACCACCACCACCACCCGTTTTCTATTTCTTTCAGAATTTTGACATTTTCTTGTCATCCTTATTCAATGCTGTACGACCAACGGTTAATCTGACAATGAACAAGTTAACTTCCACAAAAGACCCTCTAAAGATACTTAGTGGATTGTCTTCAAATGCTACAGACTTTGTTGGGTCTGTATGCAGGAGCAGACTGAGCAAACAGCCATGTAGAATTAATGTTGTTACAGAGTTACAGTCCTTCTTTTTGCGGGAAGAGAGGACATTGGTGGGGGGGGTGTTGGGATGGGGGGTGGGAGTGATTGGGTAAGGATGGGATGTGAGGAGAGGAGAGGGGAAGGAACACAACGGCAGGGGAGACAAAAACAGCAGATTACAGCCCGCCGTCTGGGGAATGGGGGACGGAACGGAGGTGGGACTGATGGGGGACAAAACAACGAAGTACACGAGGTCGTCTTTAACCTGACAGAGATGTTCTTTATTACCATTCATTGTTACATTACTTCTGTTGCTACTATCACCGTTATTGTCGTCATCATCGTCGTCGTCATCGTCATCATTGCCATCATTTTCTAGTAAGAACAGGTGTAGGAAGTGTACAAGTGGGCCCACGGAAATGCCACAATGTCCGAGTGCTGGGTTCATTGTACGAGCTGGCGGCAGACACGCGCCCGTCGGCCCCTTTCCAGCGATGAATCAACTTGCGAGCTTAACCTGCGAGCCTCCCGGAGCCCCTTCAACATTATCCCGTCTTGCGCAGACTAATTGGTCCGTCACCGTGTAATCATGGGCTACTTACAATGTGCTGCTGCCGCACGTGTTCGGTATACATTCCACGAAGTGCAAACTCTTTTTTTTTTCTGATCCAGTTAGTTTCTTTCTGATGTAACTGCATTGCGGCGGGGGATTACTTACGCACTCACACACACACACCACACACACACACACACACACACACACACACACACACACACACAGAGAGAGAGAGAGAGAGAGAGAGAGAGAGAGAGAGAGAGAGAGAGAGAGAGAGCCGTAGGAAACCCACCTTTCAGGCTAGAAAATTACACTGTTCACACACACACACACACACACACACACACACACACACACACACAGCGCGAATGCACACACACGCATGCACACACACACACACGCGCGCGCGCGCGCGCGCGCGCGCGCGTGCGCGCGTGCGCACACAGAGAGAGAGAGAGAGAGATCCGTCTCTCTCTCTCTCTCTCTCTCTCTCTCTCTCTCTCTCTCATACAGAGAGAGAGAGAGAGAGAGAGAGAGAGAGAACTTCAACTCATGCATACATGCTAAATGTGTTGAACCCAGTGCGACTCTTGTACTGCACGCCTCTCTCTCTCTCTCTCTCTCTCTCTCTCTCTCTCTCTCTCTCTCTCTCTCTCTCTTGCACGCATGCACACCTTATACTTGCATACAAACACACACACACACACACACACACACACACACACACACGCTCACCGGCTTGCATATAAGAGCTGCTCTGTGTATGTACACGTGACGGAGACAGTTACTTCAGTTTGGCCATTGGTATGAATGGCATGCATAATGTATAAAATGCGTCCCACTTCTCCAAGAGAAAATCAAACAATGTGGAAAAAGATGCGATAGCTATACGAATGAACGACAAGAGTCATGAGTGATTACACCAGCAGGCAGCTCTAAGGCACAGGCAGCTCAAAGTCGGCTCCCCTCACGAAGGCAGTCCGTTGTGTTGACGAGAGCGTGGCTCTGTTAACGAGAGACTCCCTCGCCTCTTTTAAATCTGGCCTGGAAGCTCATATATTGTCTCGGTAACAGGTCTGGGTTGTGGCATGTACATGTATACATTATGTACTTTCCCACATGTGTTTGATATATATATATATTTATTCGTTTATCTTGTAAGTGCATAGTTTGTTAGATGTGTTTTGTTTTTAACTGCATAGTTTGTTAGATGTATTTGGTATGTATTGATGTGAGATGTTATGTAGAATAATATGAGTATCATATCCTTGTTTTTTTGTAAAGCACTCTGAGCAATTGTATGGATACTGTGCTAAGCAAAAACATCCCTTATGATTATCATTTTTGATAACACTTATAATGAAACAGTTATGCCGGTGTGTGGTACAGCATAGCCAAGAATCGTTCAGAAGACATATTAATGAGCAGAACAAGTTACAATCTTTCTTCGAAGCTGCCTCTTTTCATTTAGACATTGACGGTTTGACAGGGAGGACAACCCGTAGAGAAATACGAGAACTACTCCATATTGGACGTCAAATTTCAGTCCTTAGAATTCACCCGTGAACCTGTTGTTACGCCTGGTGAACTTCCCCACAACGAATCCCATTCCTTTTATTTTAATCATATGACTGATGTGAACCACATAGCACATAACAGGTGGGTATATGAAAGGAAAGAAAGGGAATCAGCTTTCAGACACATTAAAAATTTCTGACAATTATGCAGTTATGCCTGTGTATAAATGCCCGATCTGTTTGTCGAGGCTTTGATGTGTGAACTTTTGGTGTACAGTTCGTACCACTTCTGTGCAGAGTAATACGTTATGAGAATCAGTAAGTTTGTGTAAACGAACTGCATCCCGTGGATTCACATATTTTTGCGTATACACCTGAAATATAATCTGAACATATCGAGCATGTGAATTATTACACATGGTTCACGTGGCATATGCGCTCATGGCAATCAAACGTGGAATAGCCACGCCAAGGGAGAACCGACGGACTTGGACACAAGGGAGTTAAGTAAAAGTCTGCACTGGCCAAGGTACCGCAAAGAGTTACTTCTCTTCTCCCTTCACCGACCGACATCTCTCTCTCTCTCTCTCTCTCTCTCTCTCTCTCTCTCTCTCTCTCTCTCTCTCTCTCTCATCAACATCATCATCATCATCATCATCATCATCATCATCATTAGAATAATTATCGAGAGCTGTGTTCACCTGTATCCATTGGTTTGTTTCGCTGTTTGTGACATTTTCACCCTCGTCCTTTGCTTTGTTCGCGTGTTTGTCTGTCAACATGTTTACGAGAAGAAAAAAAAGAAAACAAAAAACGCCAACAACAACAAAAAGGAAGAAAGAAAGAAAATTACTCAACCTGTATTTAACAGCGAAACTTGGTGGAACATGAATTGTGGCTCAGTGACCAACCGTGTAATTGTAGTGCAGACCCGGATCAAAATTCACTAGAAAATAACCCTCGGTGTGATTATCATATGGAAGGTGTATTGCTTGAAAAGGCTAATGCTGAAAAAGATCTAGGAGTGATAACAGACCCTGATTTATCAATTGATAAACACATTAATGAAACCATTAAAAGAGTAAATAGACCAGCAGGGATGGTAGTAGGCATATTCATGTAAAGATATGAAGTAACGGTTCCATTGTCTGAAACATTAATCAGACCTGTTATTGAATATGGCAGTGCTGTACGGACAAACTAATTTGAAAAAAAAAAAAAAAACAAAAACAAAAAAAAAAAACAGTAATCCCATCGAAGATATTCAGAGAAGATTACGTGGCGACATCATTGAAACTTACAAACTTACACGTGGATTTTATGACATCAATACCACTGGCACACTATTTCAGTTGAATACAGAATCTACAACTAGAGGACACCTGTTCAGACTAACAAAAAAAAAAATTACTAAAACTTCAAAAACAGCTAACTTTTTCACTAACAGAATTGTTAATACTTGGAATAATTTGCCGGTCAATGTTGTTGAAGCAGGAACTGTTAAACACTAAAAAAAAAAAAAAAAAAAAACCGCCGTGATAAACACTGGGTACACCTAATGTTTCAAACAAATAGTTTAGTACATAGAACAATCAGAAGCAAGAATGATAGACGCATTCTACAAGAAGATCTAAACGCTTTACAAGAATGGACTTGGAAGATGGAATTTCAGCCCCAGAAGTGCCAAGTGTTGCGTATATGTAATAAACGGCTCACCAACTATTCTATTCACAATACTCTTCTTAAAGAAACCAATGCTGCAAAATATTTAGGCGTGGTTATACTTATAGATAGTTGTCTCAATGGAAAGAAAGAACATTACAATTTAGTATGTAAGAAAGCAAACAACATCTTAGCTTTCTTATACAGGAAAATCAACGACTGCCCCCAAAAGGTTAAGGATGACTGCTACAAAATACTGGTTAGACCAGTACTGGAATATGGTTGCTCAGTCTGGGATCCTTACAATCTAAAGGACATTGATAACCTCGAAAAGATTCAGAAGAGAGCAGCACGGTTCGTAACAGGGGACCATATCAGAGAGAAAGGGAATACTAGGAAGAACATGAGGAAATTAGAATGGAAACCCTTAGAAGAGAGAAGAGCTTTTATCAAACTTAATATCTTCTTCAAAGGCAGAGCTAAACAAATTGATATCCAAATGGAACAACTAGTATTGAATAAAAGTAGCGCCAGAAGTGGCAGTCAATCTTGCCATATATGCATCAAATATTGACAGCCATTTACATTCATTTTATCCTAGTTCTGTACGGCTGTGGAACTCACTGCCGGGTGCCATCAAGATTGCCACAAATGCAGTCTCATTTAAAAGTCAAATTGATACGGCAGCCTTGAGATCTGCACATTGACTGATTTTTCTATTTTAACTTCCCAGATATTTTATGGTTACCTGGGCCTGAACTTGGCCATTGCTTTTAACTTTTTGAATATCGCGTGCGACCCCTTGTTGCCAAAGTTTGCTCCAGGGGCCAACAGGCTGAGTCGCACTTTATTTTATTTTATTTTATTTCTTAACATGCGCGCTGGTGACCTACTCGATTTTGAGTTAACCAGCCTTTTAGGAAGAAGAAGAAGAAATAGGCCTATTGACTTGCATTAATCAAAAATTAAAACCACGCATATGCTTTATGAGAGTGCGAGAAAAAGACCAAAATATTTCTCGCGAAAACCTTATAATAATCCACTTTGAGCAGGCTAAAGGCTGGAAATGCCTAAGATGCCACTGATATGATAATAGAGATCAGAACTTGATTGTAACACGGAAGAGAACTCGAAAATACACGTTAACATGACCCTTGTCCCAACCCTAACCTGAACCTAACCTTAATCTAATCCTAGCCAAATCTTACGTCTACTATATCTCTGTTCCTTAATCTGATCATCACTGTGTATGACACCTTAAAAATAAATAAATACATGATAAACAAACAAAAACCCTCGGAGGGGAGGGAAGGGGGAGGAGGGGGGGGGGGGGGGAAGAAGACATGCAGTTATCTCTCTCTCTCCTTTCTCCATCAGTCATCCATTTTTGCATGGACTCCCTTTGTTTGAAACAAAAATGGCTTCCGAATCGCAACCACAAGCGCAGACTGCTGTAACAAATGCAGATGTGTCTCAAACAAAAGCATCAAGCGCTGAATCGTTTGATGTGCAACAGCCCAAAACCAGACGACCCATGAGATCTACAGCAATGCCAGCAGGTGCAAGACAAAATCCTGCAAGAATGGTTTGTTGAGCGTTCGTTCTATTCTCTCAGTTTAATTTAAGTGACGGTGATCGTGTGTGCACTAAGTTCACTATTAATCTCAATAACTTGAACAGTCAATGTTTACCTCATAGTCAAACCTTAACTTTTAAAATATATTCACCTACCATTTGCTGTACGACCTCATGCAGAATTGTGTTTAATTGTTAACTCTTAAAAGGATTCTTCGTAAAGTTTCTGAATATGCCATCATTCGCAATCAACATGGGACAATTAATCAGCATGACAGGTGACATCAGTGTTTTAGATCACGTAGAAAAAAAAAAAAATCTTGTGCAGAAATGTTACAAAAAGGGTATGACTAAGAGTGTGCACTGTATTGTTTCTCAAAGGTCTAGTTCTTATTGATGACTAAAATGCATGCATTTTGAACAAAATTTCATCACTTCCATTAGACGGGCAATGCCAAACTTGTGCATTGTCCAGTGCATCATGACCATCAGCCAGGTTAAGTACACAGATCACTGAGGCAAGACAGCTTGTCTTGAAAAAAACCTGTGACATTTCACTCAAGTTCTGTTTTGTATCTAACCCTTTAGAGAGATGTCATCTTTAGTAACGAACATTGGACTCTTGATCAATATGACAAGTATCGTCATGTGTTACAGTGAAATTACATAAAAGGGATTATATAAACAGCTGAAACTGTTTCAGAAGTAATAGGACTATGTTCCAGAATAAACTGATCAAAATTAAATGAACAGCCAGCTAAATAAGAAAAGATGAGACAGTTCATGCACATAAATAATCAGATTGGATGGTTGTACTGACCCATGCAAATAGAAAGTGCCCCACTAGACTTGTTAGGCTTTACTTGTGTGTGTGTGTGTGTGTGTGTGTGTGTGTGTGTGTGTGCTGAAGCTACAAATAGTCATTCAGTTAGTTATTCATGATCACAATCACCCACTCACTGACTACAGTTTAAACTCAGCTCCTCTGCATCAGAAGACTGTGTCCAGTACTACAAGAATGTGCTCCGTTTGAAAGATTTAAACTTGCATAGTTAGACCTGTCGGAAAATATCCATGATGGTGAACTGTGAAGCAAGTAAAAGTAATTTACACTCATTCAGTTTAAATCTGTACCCTTTAATTTTGCTGACAGTAGGGTTCCCATATTTCAGGAAAGGGTATGAGATGATGAATGCACTGTGCTCAAGATAGATCTGTAAACACTGAAGTCAGTAAAGTGTCATCAGACATCTCAACTAAATGAAAACTCGTACAGTAGAATTAGAAAATGTTCCAGAAATTGATAGGCACGTAATGCCAACAGATTAAAAGTGGGCAAGCAGCTCAAGAGACAAAACTGTGAGATTGTTCATGCATGTAGACTTTTCTATGTGGGTGTTCACACTTACCAATACCAGCAGATGGTATCATTTTATCTCGATTTTCACTGTTCAGTTTTATCCTTCATTCATCAGCATTGTGTAATGAGTACTTTCTATCCGAACAGTTTTTTAAAGATTATGACTACCTATTTTCAACATCTAATTGCTAAGTGTTTCTCCAGTACACCTGATTTTTAAATTCTCAAAAACACTTTTGATAGTAGCCCCAGGGAAATTTTGAAGAATCTACTTTCTTTGAATAATGATAATTGAGTAACCAAGAGAGAATATCCTGACTCAACCTGAAGGAGCCGGCCTAGACCATCCGTCAAATCACTGACTGATTTATGATTCTAAAAAAAAAAAAGTGGACAGTTAACTTAAAGGCTAAAACTATGGGTGTGAAACAGTTGCCTGTTTTACTGAAGCTGTACCAGAACCAGTTCAGCACCACATGATTGACTGTTTGAACATTTCAATTAGAATTTGAAATTCAGCCCTATTGTCTGAATTTAAGAACTAAGTCCTTGGCAGAAAAAGATATTGTACTTGTAGCTGCCAGATCTTGAAGCAATGAAGAAGAGGAAGTTCAATGGATTGAAGTCATGTCACATGATCAAATGGCTTAAGGTCAAAACTGTATTTAGTATGGCAGCACATGTTCCTTTTGTCATTGAAATATTTTCAGAGTGCTGAACTGGAGACAAAATTAGACATGGAAAATGTTCATCTGTAAACAAAAAATCTGAACTCCTTTTCATGTAGGAGTGTTCGAAAGTCAGCAGCTGTGGATAATATAAGAATGCAGTTTGGTGTTATCATACACATATATTTCATGGTGAATTACACATGTTTGCACAGAACACCAGCTACTGAGTACTGTGCAGTGTAAAATCAGTCACAGCCAGCAAACATGCCATAGTGTGATGGCAATGCAGTGATATGGTCATGAGATTTGTTGTTAGATAGCACCCTATTCTCTGAGCTTTTTTTTTTTTTTTAATCTTAAATTAAGCTATTTAATAATTTATTGACTTCATTGGTGACTGTGGATCCACCCATGATTTACTACAGACTCTGTTCCATGAATAACTAGTAACTAAGCTTAAAGAAGAGGTAATGAATGCTAATCCAGGCATAGTTAAGATGTCATGGAGAGAATTCCAAATTAGAACTCTGTCTGTGGAAGCAACCAGTCAATGAAAAGAATGTATATTAGGTTTAAAGGAGAACAGCCAAGTCTTCATTTATCACAGCAGGCCACATTTTCTATTTAGTCTTGATGGGAGAACTAATGTGCGCATATACAAAACATGAATATGTCGTTCATTTACAGAGTCCCCATCATGTGTGTCTCCAGTTCATGATTCCATCTCTCCCATGCTGTTCATTCTGGCCACCTATACACAGCCACAATTAGATTGTGTCTTTCGCAGTTCCAGGACCCGTATTGAGACTGCCCTGAGATAACACCGGGGAAACACTCGATTGCTGCCCTGCCTATGTTCAGTTGTGCCTTTTGTGGTTCAACATACACAGACACCATCTACTACTACTAAGCTCCCTGTTGTCATGTGAACCGCTGTTAGTGTTACACAAGTTTAATAAAAGATTTTTCTCTTTTTCTCTGTTTGTGTGTGTGTGATGATTATTTCCCTCATAATTACGTCATTTTGAGGGCCTAATGCTAAACTGTCTTTTCAAATTATTGGTTAGATAATTGATATCTCCACTCTAGAATCTCTAGAGATCTAGAATGTATCTCCACTGTGCATAGCAAACACTTTGGATTATTGTTGCCTTTGGGAGAGGTAGAATTGAAATCACTAAATTTGTAAAATTGATTAAATGACTTTTTTTCTTCTCTTAACTGATAGCCCTTACCATTTTGTTGTTGTCTATGATTTTGACATGTGAATTTGTAATGTCATGCCCTTTTGGTGAAAATATGAATTAATCTGTTGTAAACAAATTAACCTCCTTTCCTAAATTATTTGGTCTGTGTAGAACTGTTGTAAACAAATTGCCACCTTTCCTAAATTATTTGGTCGGAGTAAAACCTGTTGTAAACAAATTACTACCTTTCCTAATTGTTTGGTGTGTGTAAAACTGATACTGTCATCATCATTATCATCATCATCATCATTGAACATGTTCCACGAAGTAGCTCGTATAGCCCCTGAAAGGCCATGTGCCAAGTGGCAAGGGGTATGAAAATGACCCTAAAATGCAGCTTTAAGATGTGCTTCAGC
This sequence comes from Conus betulinus, assembly GCA_016801955.1. Taxonomy (NCBI): domain Eukaryota; kingdom Metazoa; phylum Mollusca; class Gastropoda; order Neogastropoda; family Conidae; genus Conus; species Conus betulinus. The sequence goes on from JADBJO010000402.1 coordinate 391,842, forward strand.
CCATGACAGAGATGTTTGGGATGTCACTTGTAGCCAGTGTCAGGATTTTCCTCAGCCTTCTGTCCTTAACTGTGATCACCAGGCTCAGTCATGCGTGTTATTCATCTAGGATATCTTTATATGGTATTTGAATCGCATATTACAGCAAGTGCATAAACTTGTAAAGAAAAATTTCCAAATATATATATGTATATATTGGAAAGAATGAAAACAACAGGAGACCAGAGGTTTTTTTTGTTTTGTTTTTTTTTTTTAAATGTCTTACTGGTCTGAGCATTATTATCATACTATTAGTTAACAGGTTGTCTCTTGCATGACTGATTTGCAGTACAAACTGGAATAATTTGTTATTACTTTCGCTGTGGTTTTTAAGATAATAGTCACTGCCATGTCTAAGCATTGAAATTTATTGATTTTTTTTTTTTTTTTTTTTATAGGTGCATAACAGCTTACACGAAATGAATGCGACTATACACAAAGAAAAAGAGAAATGACAGAGGTGAAAAAAGAGACCTGTCTGGTGATTCTCTTACATTTTAGTTTTATTCAAAATTAAACTTAATTTCCGTATCTGTATCTGTATGGTCATATGTAGTTTTTGCCAGGTTCGCCAGGCTTACAAATGTTCGAAATATCTGAGAAGAATTATGACTTTTTGAGACAGAGATGAGAGACGGTTGTTTGAGAGCGTGTTTATCTTAAATTACAAAACAAGAGGTTCCTTTTGCAGTTTGTGTTTATGCACAATGTTTTTCCGCAGACGTTTCATTATATTTTTCATTGAATGTAGAAATCGGAGCTCCTGTTGCCACACCTATTTTTCTGTTGAAAAGAAAAAAAAAAAAAGGCACACTTCATAACAAGTCCTGTCATGCTCAGTTCATTGTGAGATTTTGTGCATAAAAATGAAAGATAATGCACAATCTTTTCACAGTAAGTGTAACCATGGTCAGAATAACTTGTGCCCTGTGGAGGCACCAAAGGCAGGGAAGGCAGCATAACAGTAACTAACAGTAGTATAAACAAACTACAGAAAGTTTGAAGGATCGCTGAGTAGTAAAACTGAAAGGCTAGTCAGAACAGTATAGGTTGGTGCATTGCCCCCAATCTTAGTATCTGTAATGAACAGTGACTTGGAGAGTGTCTGTGAAAGTCATCTGCACATACTGTAGCTACATTAGGAATGAAGAAGTCACAGGCAAAGTTTAAACAGTATTCAGAGTCGACACTAGCTTCCCATTGTACAGTGTCTGTTTAGCGATATGTCTTTTTATAAAATGTTCATTACATTAAAATATGCAACTTTGGTGTTATGGTTGGTTGGTGGTTTTAAACTTTACCTACCATAAATTGCTAACACCCACGGCACAGGTTATGTTATCCACCTTCAGAATATTAGGATTTATTGTTTTAAAAGCATGTCAGTTGTCCGCTCAGCTGATTTGATTTTTTTTTTTTTTTTTTCTCTCAGCTGATCACATGTTTTCTTTCAACTGATTTCCTCATTTTTGGCTACTGGAAGTCTTTGGTATGTCATTCTTACTCCCTAATTTTTTTTTATCAGTAATCATCAAAATATGAAATCAGAATGAAAGCTGGTTGAAAAGATATCAAAAAGTAGTACATCTGTTACTTTGTGATGTTAAACAACAAGTGCCTGGTGATTTTTTTTTCCTGTGCCTTCCATCCCCCCACCCCCCCCCCCCACCCCCAACCTCTGCAGTTTTAGTTTCCACAGCTTTCATTGCTCAGAAAGCTGGTATGCTTGTACTAGGTTATTAATTGATAATTGATGCACATATTTTGTAAATGAATTTGGTTTTTTGTTGCTTTTTTCTTTCAACTTAAGGAAATGACAGCCCTGAGAAGACTGTGCATTGGACAGTAATGACATTACAACTGAAACTGACTGAAATCATGAAAGAAGTTAAAAGAATTTTGGAAAGGTGCTGTCATTAGTGATTAGCCGTCTGCTGTTTCTGGCAACAAAATGAACTGTCAATGCCCACAGAGGCACAGCTAGGAAAAATTGGAAAAAAAAGGGGGGGGGGGGGGGGGGGGGGGGGGGGCTACAAGCTGCAGTTCACCAGTCATCAAGTGTTGGGGCTAATAGCCAGCTGGAGGGCAAGGCTGGCAAAGCAAGTGTAATACAACTTCTTTGCAAGCAAGTCAGGAATATAAACTCTGTGTGTGTGTGTGTGTGTTTCTGTTTGTCTGTGTCTGGGTGTGTGTTTGTGTGTGTCTCACTGTGTGTGTGTGTGTGTGTGTGTGTGTGTGTGTGTGTGTGTGTGTTTCTGTCTGCCTGTCTCTGAGTGTGTGTGTGTGTGTGTGTCTCACTGTGTGTGTGTGTGTATGTTGTGTTTGTGTGTGTGAGTGTGTGTGCGTGCGTGTGTGTCTGTGTCTGTGTCTTGGTATGTGTTTGTGTGTGTGTCTCACTGTGGGTGGGTGTGTGTCTCACTCTGTGTGTGTGTGTGTGGACTGCTTGCTTGGATGGATTTCCATTTAAGCACAGAAAAATGTTAGGATGATTTATGAGTTTAATAAAACAAAGATAGGCAGAAGTGTGTGTGTGTGTGTGTGTGTGTGTGTGTGTGTGTGTGTGTGTGTGTGTGTGTGTGTGATAATTGCAATAAAACTCAATATTTTTTATTTCTGTTCAGTCGCCTAAAACTAATGATTTTGTTATGATGAAAATGTAATTCAGACTTTCATCGTGATAATATGAAACACAAATGGTTGGTTTTTTGTTTGGTTGTTTTGGGGGTGGAGTGGGGGTATTGTTTGTGTCTTGTTTTTTTCTTCCATTGTTGGTGGGGACACTGAGATGCACTGACTGGAGTGCCCCATAAAAACTTTTTTATTTTGATTAAGACAGTGACTGAATAATAATTTCAGTTATTAGTCTTGTGATTGATGTTATAGTCTGTGAAGGAGGACAAAATAGACTTAAAAACCTTGGAATTGCATCTAATTGGCTTCAAGAACCCCTAATAAGTCAAAAGGAGTTTCACATCCAGGGACACTTTGACTATCTGAAAATATGGATGTCCAAGAACACATGCAGATATGTAATACTGGAGCCCTGAGAATAAAGAAAAGAAAAAAAATCACCACCTTAGGTGCTCCATTGATCCGAGAACTGATGCCACAAAAAAAAAAGAAAAAAAAAAGCTAATTTCTTACTTAGGCCATTGCTCTTGCCAGAGTTTAGGCCATTAACAACTGCCCGCCATCGACCAATGTCCTGGGCAATCTTTTCTATTTCACCCCAGCTGTAACCCATCTGCCCTGGTGTCAGCCTCCAGGTCCCGCCTCCAGGTGTTTCTTGGTCTTTCTCGCTTTCTCTTGCCTAAGAATAAATGATCATCTGTATATATATATATATATATATGTATATGTATATATATATATATATATATTAAACCCTGAGAATACATATATGCATCTGTAAATATGGAAGACTTTAGAACAAATGCACATCTGTGATATGGGAGCCCTGAGAACATACGTGCATCTATAGATATCGTATGGGAGTGCTGAGATAACATGAGGACTATATTAAGTCATAACTCTTGATGCTGCTATAGATTCTTTTCTGAGAGTTACCATTTGATGAGCCTCTCACAATGAAGCATATTGTTATAGAGTGTTAGGAGATATAGGTTTCAGTTTCATCAAGGAGGCATCACTGCGTGCGGACTAGTCCATATACGCTACACCACATCCGCTAAGTTTCGAGACCACATTACGCATGATTTGAACCTGATTGATAAATGAATTAACAACTAAGATGAGGCAATAGAAGAAGAGGGTCTCGTGGCTACTACTCAGCGGATGTCTGACCTACGCATTAGCCCAACACACTATCAGACCTTGAGTGCCTACCTACCATGTTTTTTTGTTTTCTTTTAATGTGTTTGTAGTGAATGTACACGTGTGTGTATGATGTGTGGGCATGGGCCCATGTGTGTGCATGGGCGCGCGCGCGCGCGCGTGTGTGTGTGTGTGTGTGTGTGTGTGTGTGTGTGTGTGTGTGTGTGTGTGTGTGTGTGTAAGAACTTATACAGCTGGCTCAATGAAGGCGTTGTTCAGAGAGATGTTCCATCAGATGTTATTTTTGAGTTTCTGTTGGTGATGAATAGTATTCATTTGATCAAACACTGTGGAAATTATTTTTTCAATTTTTCCATGTATATTTGTAGGGGGGTGTGACTATACAGACTCGGGCTATAATTCCAGTGTCAAAAAAAGAAAAAAAATATGAAGATCTTCTTTCTAGCCCAGCCAAATGTTGTGCTGTTCAATTCTGGCTTGGGGAAAAATTCCTTCTGTATTTTCCATCTCCATGTATGCTTTCTGTTGCGACATGAACTTGCCAGAGCTTGGTTGTCTACACTAGCCTTATCCCTGTTTTTGCAAGGAAATGAGACCCTAGGAGGGGTGATTTCTGCACCTTTTTTTTTTTCTTGAAAACAGTTGCAAACTACTCTCAACATTATATCTTTGAGGGCTCCATTTTTGCCAGCAGTGAAGCATTTGTTGACTTGCAGTCAGCACAGCCTCCAACAGCAGGCGCTGCAACTCCACAACTGACTGATCCATGGCGCAACACCGTTGTCTGTTGAGACAGACGGGTGCTAACCAACCAACAACAACAAGCAGAGGAAAAGTCTGTTTGGATTGATTGAAATCCAGTTTCATCATCAATGTCAGGACCATCTTTCTTCTCTGGATTTCCGCTCTTCTGTGTGTAGCTCTGTTTGCCAGTAAGGCCTGGACAGTGGTGAGAAATTTAGTGAGTTTACTGAAGAAGTTTAAGCATTCAAGTTGAGCTGTAGAACAAGTGTAAATGGTTTGGGCTTGGTGAGTGTAAATAAACAGTAACGGTCATATATAATCAAGAACAAACCTTTGAGTGAAAAGGTCATTCTTTGCCTTGTCCTCTGGTAGGAACTCCCTCCCCAACCCCCCTCATTGGCTGCCCCGTCACCCCCACCCCTACCATGCTTTTACTTTCTGGCCTAGAAAATGTTGAGATTCTGTTTTCGGGCCTGGAAAAGAGTGAGAGTCTGTTTAAGGCCTGGTCATTTAAATCCTGTGGCACCTCTGTGTTATAAGGAATCAGGTTTCACAAAAAAAAAAACCCAGTCTTAATATGGTCCTCTGCTGTCAGCTTGGTTGTTAACAAAATGAAATTAAAAGCTTTGTGACTAAGATGGATATATATAAACCTTTGATGACTATTTAGTTGGTTTTGCTGAGTATTTATTTACATTACTATCAACAGCACTGACTTTGTTTATTTTTGTATGAATGTGCTTTTAGGGGTTTTGATTTTCAATATTGGATTGAATTGAGAAAACTTGATGTTAGACTCAAATTTAGAGAAGCTGTCTTTTGATATCAGTATGGCAAGGGACCGAGACGTGGTGCAGGTCCACCACGTAATGACTTGGGAAAGAAGGGCATGGTGGCGACGGAGGTGACAGTTGACTATCAGGTCAGATGACTATCACAGAAAGAACAGAAAAAGATCATTAAGCATCCATCAGCTCTCCCGTCAAGCAACAAATACATCAGTGCAGAAAAAGGAGAAAAAAACACCAACAACAAAACAGCTGATTTTTCTTCTTTTTTTTTTTTTAGATTTGAGCAGATCACACAATGTTTTAACAGGGCTCCCATTTTTCCATGAAATCATGGACATTTGTAACATTTAAACATGAACATCTTCGGGAAAAAGTTCTGCTTGCACACGCACATGCAAATAATAATGGGAGAGAAAAGAGAAAAGCGGCAGTGAAGTCTGCCGTGTGCTGATCAGTTTTTTTTGTTCTGCTAACTGATGACATTAACGTCATGAAATCTTTGGTAAACTTTTCATGATAGTGGGCAGTCCCCACTTTGTGGGAAGGGGAAGAAATGTCTTGCTCTGATGTCATGTATCAGCAAGATGCTATAAAAATGAAAGAGATCTACAATGGTCCTGGTTGTGTCCAGACCAAAGAGTGAAGAAAGCAACACTGACTTTCTGGATTTTTTTTTTCCAGTGGGAGCCCTGTTCCATGGAGTATATTCAGTAGCTGAACATTTGCCAACTCATTTAGATGGTACCATTGATGAAAAAAAAAAAGAAAAGCTTTCATTTTTGTTTTGTTTTGTTTTTTTGTTTTGTTTTTTTTTGTTTTTTTGTTTTGTTTTTTTTTTTTTCTCTTTTTTTCCCCCCTGAACAGCTTGATGGTTGTTGTTTGAGAAATGTGGTGATGCAGAGAATCTCAGAAAGTAAATCTGTTTTCTGACTCAGCAGATTGAAAGAGAAAAGTAAAGATTACTAACAACCTGTTCTTGCCATACAGTTTTTTACTGGTGTCCTTCAAGTTGCAGAGTGCAAGATGTTTGAGATAGATTGTGTCTGCTGACACAAAACTGCCAAATCATTTAGATGGTACCATTGATTAAAACAGAACAGGTTTTCCTTTGTATCTTTTTTGTTTTTCTTTCTGTTTTCCCCTAAACATTTTAATGGCTCTTGTTTGAGAAATGTGGATGATGCAGGGAATCTCAGAAAGTAAATCTGTTTCTGATGCAATTAGGTGAAAGGGATGATGATGATTCTACTATGATGATGATGGTGCCACTGATTCCATGATGATGATGATGATGATGATGTAGTTAATGTTACAAAAAGGCCACTCAATTTGCCAGTTTATGAATCTTTGATTAAAAAAGAAAAAAAAAAAAAAAAACTCATGCTAATGCTTGTTCTTTGTGTGCTTCTCAGTTAACGCTTACTTTCAAATGCACGTTTTTTGTTTCATATTATAACATGTGTATATTGAGGTGAAATGGTTGCTGTAATCGATATGATTCACTGTAAAATGTCACCCAGTAACAAATTTTAGACTTTGTGAGAATAAGTATAATGCTTTTTTTTCTCTCACTCAGCCTCTTTGTCTTTTCTCGTTCTTATACAATCAGTTTTGTGTATGTATTCATATGTGCACATTTCTTTATTTAAACATTTTTTTTTGCTTAGATTACTTTTTTACTGAGCGCAAATATATAACATCTGTCTGGTATTTGTACAGAAATATTGCCCTGTGAACCAGCTGAAACACATAGCATTGGATAAAAATGGAACTTTTATGACCGACTTTGATCCAGAGAAGTCCAAGCGAGAAATGAGAAAACTCAACAGGAAGATCCACAAAAGAAAGTAAGTGTGTGGTTTTGTCGTTGTCTCCCACTCAGTGAATCAAGCATGCACCACAAAATAAGACGCATCATCATGCTTGTAATTGTTCTTGAGGCGCACGTACAGGCAGGCAGTGTACAGACATGAAGGTGCTTTGCTGTTGATTCACTGCTTTGCTGTGTAGATTCACTGTGTACATCATCTGTAGGTGTGAAGCTTGTGAACTATGTAAGACATATTTGATTCAAGTTTTGTTTGCCTTCGCAGATTTTCAAAAGTGCAGAACCAACAGTTCTGTGCACAAAGTTTCCACAACTTCACTTATGTATGCCAAGTTCAACAAGTAAGTCTGTGAGTGTGAGTATGTATCGCACCTCCCTATTCCCCCACTGGTGACCAGTATTTGAATCAGGGTATTGAACTGAGACGGCATGGCTTTTATACAGACATCACTGTATGGATCCTGTGGGAACAGTATACTCAGAGGATGCCATAGTAGCCACTGAACAATCATTTATCCCAAGCCTTAACCTGACAAAATGGCAGGTCTGCCACAAAATCAGACAATCCAAGGGCAAAAGCTGCAATCAACAAATACAGTCTAAAGCAGTAGAGGAAAGGGTCAAGGGATGAAATCTGCTTTGTTGTCAAGGAGAAATCAATGTATGTGGATTAATATGGACATAGATGCTATACCACCATCTCTTGGCTATGACACCTCAAATGTATAATAGTATATAGTTGGGGGGGGGGGGGGGGGGGGGGGGGTTGCATGTTGCATGCATAAATAAAGGATAGAAAATAATTGATATAAGAAATGATTGATTGAAATAAAAGTCAGATGAGGATCTAGATCAAGGCGTTATTTGACTAAAACATTTTTCCAATATACTGGACATGTCTTGGAAAGTGAATAATAAGATCAGTCAGAGGAAAGTGGCTTTCATTGCAATCATGTCTTTTGACACAGATAAGGCCTTCAGTTCAGTTAGAAAGATGGCATCTACCAGAGGGAAACTCACACATGCTGGCTCCTCGACTTGGCAAATGTTTTTGTCAGTAGGAGGCATAGTAGGTGGTATCCTCCTATGTTGGTGTTGAAAAAAGAACAGGCTACAGTGAACACTGACACACTGATCCAGCAGCGTCGCAGTGTCAGCTTACTGAGATAGTAAGGGAATCATGTGATTCGCCTGTGTGCGAGGCTGCAGCAGGATAATCCGAAATGACCAGCGGAGCAAGGCCACTGAGAAGGCATCGACTGTTAAACAAACAAAAGAAGAAGTAACCAGCTTCAAGTGTACTCTTGTTGAAAACAAATGCCATTGGAATAGTAGAAGGCAAGAAGCAGAGTTTGCAGAAGGGATGTTTGAAGCCAGAATATTTTGGTCTGCAGTGGAAGGTCCAACTTTGAATGGTAGACAACTCTTCTCAATTATACCGATTGTTAATATGACGAGGTTCTTTCCCCTTGTAGAAGTATCTCCTTGTATTGTTTTGCTCAGCAGCTTGCAATGGTAAAAAAGAGTTTAATCTCCAGAAAGAGACTCCTTCAGTCTCTCTCACACTCTCTCTCTCTCTCTCTCTCTCTCTCTCTCTCTCTCTCTCTCTCTCTCTCTCTCTCTCTCTCTCTCTCTCTCTGTATGTCTTTTTATGTTTAAGGAGTGATAAAGAAAAACTATTATGATTCTGTTTGGGATGACTAACATAGCATTCCTTATATGTTTGTTGATTCATGAGAACATGTGTTTTGACACATTGTATTTGGGATCTGTTGGGTGGAATAAGTTTAAAACATATTCAGGAAGCTGAGAAAATAGGCTACCTTTAATGTGGTCTTTAATATGTCTGTTACAAGTTTTCTTTTAGCAGTCCATTTTATTATACCAACTCCTGTGTGGAAAAACTTATTTCTGTCAAAAATCTGCTTTTTCTCTCTTTTTTTAGAATGAGCTGTTGGTTTCCATCACAAACACTTTATTCATAAACTGAAAATAGTGATGTTGATAGAAAAACTGAAATGGAAGCAGTTGAATAAATAAGTTTTGGTCTGTATGTATAATTAAAAGGTTCAGGAATAAGAACCAAAGAAAAAAAACTTCTGCATTCCAAAGAGTTACAACAAGAGGGAGATTAAAACTCTGCCGTGTGCTTATTTACATAGAAGAACACACACAAACAAATGTACATATGTATGCACACATGCCTACACACACATGCACACACACACACACACACACACACACACACACACACACACGAGCACACACACACACACACACACACACACACACACACACACACGCCTGCACACTCATGCACACACACACACACACACACACACACACACACACACACACACACACACACACACACACACTCACGCAACAGATCTTGCTCTCTCTAAATCTCTCTCTCTCTCTCTCTCTCACACACACACACACACACACACACACTCACACACGCAAGAGATCTTGCTCTCTCTCACTCTCTCTCACTCATACACACACACACACACACACACACACACACACACACACACACACACACACACACACACACTCCAATGTGTCTTCAGGCTTGGATTCTTACAGTAACACCTTCTTTTGTCAATGTTTTTACCACAGCAAAAAGCAGAACCAGATGTACGATGAGAAGGGTCAGCTGCTGGAGAACTCGAAGGATGTGTGCGACTGTCTAGACAAAGACTGCCCTGGATGTCACTTCCCCTGTCCCAAATGCTCCTCAGAGAAGTGTGGGGTGGAATGCCGTGTCGAGAGACGATGGATCTACGAACAGATTGAAGTGGAGGGAACCAATCTTACTTTGAAGTGGACGCTGACTAAACTGACCTGAAGAGAGACGGGAATTGGGTGACTCTTCAGAGTCAGTGGACATGAATTGGTGTGTCTGTAGCTGGCCTGGTGTGTGTGTGACGAGAGAGGGAAAGCAGTGAGTGTGTTAAGAGCTTGTTTGGTCAGTGAACAGAGGGAAGAGGACGAACAGAGATGTTTTTGGTGCATGGCTGGTTTGCTAGTAATCCAACATGGGTAAAGGAAGCAGTTTTGATAAAGGATCACAAGTTGATATCTACTGCAGTGGTCTTTGACTAGTTTGAGGGATGGACGTGAGGATGGGTGGATGGATTGGAGTGGGAGGGACAGGAGAGGAGGAAGGGCAGAGCTTCATGCTGTGTGGTTTGTATTGAAAGAAAAAACAGGGTTTACCAGATCCTATTTCCTGTTCCTGGTGAGAGGTCAAGTCATAGCTGGAAAGTCGAACCAGAAAAGCAACTTGCTCGATGGTAAGGTAAAGAGCATGGCCAGTATTCTGAACAAGTGTCGTACAGTTTTTTGTGCTTTCTTCACTTCAATGGCATTTCATTACTTCTGTAACGTTTAATACATTGTGTTTTGTCTGCCTGATTTTGGTCATCTGAAGCAGTGACATTGGGGACAAATGCT
>JADBJO010000402.1:407500-435000 GCA_016801955.1 Conus betulinus
ACAGACACAGACGCGATCTGTTTTAGGTTAATATGGTCAGTTTCCATTTGAAAGACATGGAGCAGCGTTCAAAGTTTGTGTCTTTTACCGGGTTATCGCTGAACGCGGCTAGGTGGATCTGTCTTTATTAAACTTCATTATTTATTTCTGTCCTTGGGAGCGCCGGGCCATGACATCAATACATAGGGGGCCTGCTAAACTATACCTTTGTCGGTTCTTTCTGTGGTTGCTGTTGTCAATAGCGCTGCTAAGCACAGCAGCAGAAGTTTGTCTAGAGAAACGACGATTCGTTCAGATCGGCGCTTGACAAGCAAGGGACGTCAAAAAAATACCACCACCACCACCCCCACCCCCCACCCCACCCCCACCCCCCACCCCCCCCCCCCCCCCCCCCCCCCCCCCCCACACACACACACACACACACACACCTCCGTACCCTAATTTCTCAGGGGTGGGGTGGTGGTGGAAAGGGGGCTTTCCTCCCACCCCTGTTCTCACACCAGTTAAAACAAGGCTTCGTCACGTTAGAGAAATATTTGGTCTTTCATTTCGGTCAGGTAAAGGAGATAACACACAAATCTTACAGCTTGGCTGTCCTCTTTCAGGTGTGTGAATTCCCAATCAAAGGGGTGACGCGGGCGCGAACCTTCAGATCCATTCAAGGTGAACAGACATTCGGAGGAAGGCCTATTTACAGTAGCTGCAGCCATGCCTCCCATCTTTTCGGCACCCATCAGTCCTGAGAGGATTGTGCTGACCGGTATTGTCACCCTGGGCTCTGGAATCCAACTCAGTGAGTGAGCCTGTAGGTTTTGTTTGTGTGTGTGTGTGTGTGTGTGTGTGTGTGTGTGTGTGTGTGTGTGTGTACTTTGTATTGTAGGGCCACTAACCTCATATTGCCCCACTCCCCTCTTTGTTGTTGTTGTTACTGTTGTTGTTTCCATTTTGAGATGGAGTATTCCTGCACTATTTTCTTACTCGTATTTAGTCCTTTAAAGTTTTGCTTTGTTTTGTTTGTGTACAAATTTCACTGGTGTGTTGCGATGTGTGGGCGATTGTGATTGCTGAAAGGAACATCAACGCTCTTGCTGTTGTTTTTATTTTTCTATTTGGTGATGTCGTGGGGGGTGGTAGAGTTGGTTATGATGGTCGCAGTAACTGGTCATTATGATCATAGGTAAAGATTATGTTCCATTTTTTTAATGGCTTGATATAAAAAAAAATTATGATTGACAGTTACTTTGAACATATCAGATATAGCTGTAGTTTTAAACAGAATGTATATAACCATTGATGAATGAAATATGAATGTTACTTCCATCTCCTCCCCCCTCTCTTCTCTGTGTATGCGTGTGTGCATGCGTGTGCACGCGCGCGTTCGTGTGTGTGTGTGTGTGCGTGTGTGTGTGTGTGTGTGTGTGTGTGTGTGTGTGTGTGTGTGAGAGAGAGAGAGAGAGGACACTTTGTGCCAGCGTGTGTGTGTGTGTGTGTGTGTGTGTGTGTGTGTGTGAGAGAGAGAGAGAGAGAGAGAGAGGACACTTTGTGTGTGCCAGTCAGTGTGTGTGTGTGGAAGAGAGAGAGAGAGAGAGAGACAGAGAGAGAGAGAGAGAGAGAGAGAGAGAGAGAGAGTTTCTTTTCAGGTTTGCGTTTTGCCAGACAAACAAAAGTGTTGACTCAAAGATTAAGTTCGTATGCATTTTGAGGGTAGTCACCAAACTGGTTTGACTGCTTTCAGTTCTCTTCGCTCGCCGTGTGTTCTTTTGCCCGCGAGAAGCACAACGTAGAGTTCCCAGCTGTTACCGGTCATCCGGACTTTGAACGAGCCTTCAGAGCACAGTAAGTGAAAAGGCAACGTAACAAATATACACACGCGCGCGCGCGTGCGCACGTGCACACACACGCGCACGCGCACACACACACACACACTCTCGCTTTCTCTCTCTCTCTCTCTCTCTCTCTCTCTCTCTCTCTCTCTCTCTCTCTCTCTCTCTCTCTCTCTCTCTCTCTCTCACACACACACACACACACACACACACACACACACACACGCGCGCGCGCGAACACAAATACGCATGCACGCCGCCACAGAATCAACCACGCACGCATATACACACATACACATGCACACGCGTGCGCACATACACACACAGACGCATGCACGCACGCACGCACGCACGCACACACACACACACACACACACACACACACACACACACACACACACACACACACACACACACGTGCGCGCTCACCGTAAGCAGCCTCCATCTTCCTTTTCTATCCCGTTCCCGGTGGTTTTGTGTGTGTGTGTGTGTGTGTGTGTGTGTGTGTGTGTGTGTGTGTAAATGGAGCAAATCTGTGAAAGCTGTCTTGTGATAATCGAAAGCTGTATCAATTATTGTTTCGTTTTAAATTTCCTCCCACCCCTTCCCCTCCACATGGGGGGGGGGGGGGGGGGGGGGGGGGGGGGGGGGTGCTCTCGTGCACCCAGTGCACCCCCTCCCTCTCACCGCTTCCACTCTCATCACCACCTCTCGTCCACCACTGCCATTTCTGATAAAAGACTGCCCCCGATTTCAGCTTGAACACTGACATAGATTTGTGGACTGTTCATCGTATGGGGTCATTCCAAAGATTGTTCGCCCTCTCCAATGCATCGGGCGTGTTCAGACAGCTGTGCGCCGCCTATGCTCTAACAACTATCGCATGCAGAGTTTCTGCAACATTTTGACATTTTCTGCAGATCTGAACTTTTTTCAAGTTTCACGGATAATGGTCCCATGATTCAGATCCCTCCTTTTAGTTAAGTGTAGCCTATTTTATTGACATGGTCAGAGAAAATTCTTCCAGTCTGCATCGAAATTTGGAGTTCTCTGCCCATTCAATTTGATCACAGTCTTTCCTGACTTTCCTTTGAATCCAGCTCTAAAACCTTCCTTTTTCTGTTTAATAAATGTGTCCTAGTGTCCCCGTCAGATACGCACACCGATCCCTAGAACTACTGGCGTTTGTGCAGAGAAAACTGAATTCATACACTCACAATTGTCTCTGCACAAACGCCAATGGTTTGCGAATAAGACCGAATAGAAGTAACGATGTACATACATATGATACAGACCTGTATGAAAGAGTTTAGTGTTATTTAAGCGAGTGTTTGCATTGCTTTTTTTAGTTTTTTTTTTTTTTTTTCTTTTCTTTGTGTGTGTGTGTGTGTGTGTGTGTGTGTGTGTGTGTGTGTGTGTGTGTGTGTTGTTTTTGGTTTGACCCCTTTTGTTTGAATTTTGTTCATATTAGTATCCTTATAGGCTAAACCGATAGCTGCAAAAAGCTGTAGGATAGGCGCTATGTAAATGGCCCTCTTTATTATTATCAAGATGATGGTCATAAGGGTGTGATCATGGTTGCTTTCTGTTGCAGACAGAACGTTCTAGAATGGCACCCAGTCTTCATGACTGTTTATGGACGTCCGCCATCTTTTTTCATCCAGGTAAGAGTTCATAACTAGCCTACCACCTGTCCATTGATGCAATTCATACCCCATCTTTTCCTGTGCCAGTTATTTATTCCCTATTCATTTTCACCACGGTATGGGTTCTTGCAAATAACCACGCACGCGCACATGCGTACATCCATGCACAAATACTCTCGCCTACATGCACGCACAGTATAATCTCCCTGGTACATATATTTACTGAGTAACCACAGACGGATGAGACTGTAAGAATTTGCCTAACCTCAATGAAAAGTCTCTAAACTGTCTGCGTTTAGTAATGGTAATCTGAATGAGGCAGTTATGGCAAGCTAATTTTGTTCTTCACTGTCTCTGTTCTTTTGTCCCCCAACCTTTCCTTCTTCTTGTCTCCGTATCTGTCTTGTTTTATTCATATAATCACGTGGTGGTGACAGTATTTATCGTTGTTATCGATGCTGTTGTCTCTGTCAGTTCTTCCCATCCGTTTCCAGAAACCAAACCACGAAGTAGATCGTGTTGTGCGGGTTGTATACTGGTTGCATTACCTCACACAGTCTTGCCTTTGAAAGGGTTAGGTGGCTTCTCAGTGCGTAACATGCAACAAGCCACTCAGATGAAAACATCTTATTATGTTTGGATGTGCACAACAGGCACAAACAATTTACTGTGGAGTCGAAGAAGACACTGTTCCCAGGCTTTCCATCTGATGTTATTTTCTTTTAAATGTTAGAGGAAATCAATTCTTTTTATTATTATTCTGTCTGACTAAAACTAGGCTGGGGATCTGCTTTATTTGAGATGAGCGGTTTGCGTACAGGACATGACTTCATTTTAAAAGTTAGTCTGGCATTGTACCTGGTATTTGACTTGCTTCAATCGCTGGAGTGGTGTGTGTGTGTATGGTCGGCTGGGCTTTCAGTAACATGAACTGACCTGAACTGTCCCTGTTGCAGTGCCTTCAGCTGTCTGCGGAGTGTTGTACATCATCAGTCGTCAGCGCTATTTTAACGGCTACTCACGGAGTGTGGAGGAGAGGTCAGTTTCTTATGTGGGGTTTTCGGTCCGGTAGAGGAAAGCTGGACGAGAGAGAGAGAGAGACACAGAGAGAGAGAGACAGAGAGAGAAGAAAAGAGAGAGAGAGAGAGAAGGAAAGAGAGATAAGAGAGTATGTGCAAGTGTATGTGTGTGTGTGGTATGCATGTGTATGAGTATGCATGTGTGTGCGTGTAGGGAAGAGTGGGGAGGGGGTAGAGGGGGTTGTGTATGTGTGTTTTTGGAAGGGGGGGGGGGGGGGGGGGTTCTAGCGTTTGTAAGGAAGGTGTACGTGTGTGGGCGTGCATACCTGGATGTTGGCGAGTATGTACACACACAAGCGTGCATACACTGTGAAATCAAGAAGAGTCTGTACCGAAGTACTGCGACAAGAAACGCATAAACACTTTTTGTTTCAGCGCATCGCCAAGGCGATCTTCTTCATCAATACAATAGTGTTTGATACCAGAGTGTGATGAATGAGCATTGTTTTCTTTTCTGTTTTGGCGAATGTATACAGATTGCCGATGTTTTGTATGCTGGACACTTTTTTTTTTGTTTAGGTTTAGTTTTCTTTCAACAACGGCAGTAGCTCTGGACATGTTTTATGAATACGTTGAGTTTGAGTGATTGATCTTTGTTTTTAATTCCCCCCCCCCCCCCCCCCCCCCCCAAACCATCATGCGCATTGCTGGGGTTTTTAAAGGTATTTTCTCTCTGAACGTAGCTTACGTAGGCAATAAGTCAAACGTTTAATCATTGTCACTTTGCTTTTTCATTGGTAATACAAGCCGACATGATACATTTTGTAAACAATGTAAATAAGATAGAATGCGTAGGACTCACGAGAGAAGCAGATATCTGCCAAGTTTATAGCTCCAATTATTACAGAGTGGGGACTGAATAATTGCCTCCTCTCCACCCCCCTGCAGTCTTCTTATGAATGTTTTTCTTCTCACTGTGTCCCAGGTTGTTTACCGAATTCGCCCCAAACCCTACAAAGCTCATGTAAATTAATTCATAGTAGAAATCCGGTTCGTTTCGTTTCTTCATCAAGATCAATGTTTCTTCTTTTCTTTTTTTTTTTTTTTTCCTGAAAAAATTAACGGATATGACGGAAGATGTCAAATCTCGTAATGTCAAGGGAGCTGAAAAAAAAAATCAAGAGCCTTTCGTTTGATTCTGCACTAAATAATTACGGGTTTGTTCTCTAGACACATTCAGTTCCTCAAGTTCACTATGCTTTGTTACAAATCAGTTAAGCAGGTTTTGCATTATCTTGCAGACAGACAAACAGACGAATAAAACCGACAGAGTCGAGTGAAAACATAACCTCCTCGGTAAAGTCAACCAGATCCACAACGTTTGGTCTTTTACACAGATGTTCGTTTTCTGACTATGGTTAACCTTTGCGTAAAAAACGAAACAGTAAGTCAAAGACCCCCCCCCCCCCCCCCCCCCCCCCCCCCCCCCTCCACCCCCACCCCACCAAGTTTGTTTTTCATCATTTACATTGCCTGGTTTCTTCATGGGTGTTGTGTTTTTTTTCTTCTCTCTATCCAGATTGCCAGGCTTCATCATGGGTGCTCGTGCCCTGGGTGTGATGGGCATCATGGCGGCTGTGGGACTGGGCAGGGGCCTGTTGAAGATGATGCTGACTCACGCCCACAATGCGGGATGGGAGGGGCCTCCACAGGGCTGGCGATTTGTGCAGTAGACCCACACAGTACAAATGCATCCCCTTTTCGGCTCCCTGTCATTGGAGTGTTAAGACGGTCTTTTTTTTTTTAAAGGTTATATATTCTCAAGCATATCAAAATGCACATCCGTTTTTTTTTTTTTAATGATTGTATGCATAGTTTTGCCGTGAAAACATAAGTGTTGATAGAAATGCCGAAATGTGCGTCGTTTTCAATTAAATAAAAACATATTGTTTAATTGTTATCATTAGGTAATCTTTGCTGTACAATATTTTACTGATAGGCATATTCATACACTTTATTTTGGTTTTCCCTTTTTTCTTTTTCTGGTTCTCAAAGGGGGGGGGGGGGGGGGGGGTATTTATAGCTGTTGGTGGAAGTATCATGTGTAATTTGAAAAGCTGTGGGGGGAAAAAATGAGTTGTCATTTTGGCCGTAAATACGCTACAGTAACAAGGGAACTCTCCCAGCAATTATGCTGAACTTTGTATGAAAGTTGAAAAAAAGCTAGGATCACAAGAGCAAGGGAGCTAACTCCCTTCGCAATTATGTATCTTGCAACAACATTTTGCAAAGGTCACGATTACAGCATCGCATGGAGAGAATTCTTTCTGTAATCATGTTATTTTTTTTTCAAAGACTTTGGAAAGACCAAGACGTCAGAAACCACAGCTTCACGACTGCCCATAACAAAAAACAACGAGCTCACAGCAGATTTATTTTTCTGGATTGATTTCCATGTGATGAGGTTTGTAGCAATGGCAATTAGACCATGAGAACGTATTAAATGTGATCTATTTGCCGTCCAAAGGTCATGGATAATCGGATTTTCCCTCGCAAACTTCTCACAGATGTGCCATGATCTCCAAATGAATCTTAAATTGTTTAAATTGTTAAACTGTCTCAGTTGATGTTCCAAGATCCCTGATAATCGGAATTTTCCTCACTAACTTCTCTTTAATGTGCCATGATTTCCGAATGAATCTTAAATTGTTAAATTGTCGCTGCTGATATAATATGGCAAATGTAGGGTTATTCCATATGCTTTACTTTTTCATCACGAGCTGAGAAACAAGCACCTTGCGTGCGGAGAGAGAGAGAGAGAGAGAGAGAGAGAGAGAGAGAGAGAGAGAGAGAGAGATTTTGATGTCCATTCAAGAATTGAATACAAGATTTTCATAGATGACAACAAGGGTGTATGAATGTGTTATGTTGATCAATGAGTGCATTCTCTTTTTTTGAGAGGAGGAGGGGGTGCAGTGCATCAAGACTGGAACAAATAGTGTGATTCACAATTCAACTGTTTTTGTGCAAGTCTTTTTTGTGTGCATTTGTTAGCTGTGAAATTAATGTACTTAAACATACTAATGTGTATATTGACAGGTATACGGATTGATGTATCCTTTAGATGCGTTTTACGAGTTTATAAATGTATTCGTGTATCATTTGTGAGCATTGTGTTGACCTGCTATGCTGGACACTGAACTATGCTATGTACAATTTTTAAGATCATTCATAAGAATGTGTTAACATACCCAGCACAGCGTGCACGTATATATGTACCTCTGTGTGTGTGTGTGTGTGTGCGTGCGTGTGTGTGTGTGTGTGTGTGTGTGTGTGTGTGTGTGTGTGTGTGTGTGTGTGTGTGTGTGTGTTAGAGCATGTGTGTGAGCGTGTGTATGTGAGAATATGTGTGTGAGCATGCGTGCGTGCGTGCGTGTGTGTGTGTGTGTGTGTGTGTGTGTGTGTGTGTGTGTGTGTGTCTGTCTGTCTGTCTGCCTGTCAAACAGACCAGGAACAAAAAGTCTTTTACTACAACTTCCAAAGTCATAAAATCTTGAAGCATCAAGGCAAACAGACTAGGAACAAAAATGGTTTACTACAACTTGCAAAAATAAAAAATCTTGAAGCATCACGGCAAACAGACAAGAAACAAATAGTGCTTTACTACAACTTCAAAAGTTGAACCGTCGTGAAGCATCAAGCCACACTAGGAACCAAAAAAAAAAAATGTTTTACTACAACTTGCAAAGTTCAAACATCCTGACGCACCAAGGCAAACAGAGACCAGAGACGAAAGTGTTTTGCTCCAACTTCCAAAGTTCAAACACCTTGAAGCATCGCGACAAGCAGACCAAGAAGAAAAAGTGTTTTACTACGACTTCCAAGGTTTAAAAAATCTTCAAGCGTCAAGGCAAACAGGTCAGGAACAAAAAGCGTTTTGCTACAACTTTTCAAAGTTTAACACACCTTGAAGCACCACAACACAGCAGACCAGGAACAAAAAGTTTGTTACTACACCTTCCAAAGTTCAAACATTTTGAAGCATTAACGCGAACAGACCAGGGACAAAAAGCATTTCACCACAACTTCCAAATTTGAAACATCTTAAAGCATCTAGAAGAACATATGTGAAAACTGCCGACCAACTGTAAAACAACGACAACCAACAATTGCATAAAGAAAAAAGAAAGAAAGAAACCCAAACCAAACAACAAGAAGCGAACAAACTCAAGTAAATACACTACTGGTTGTAGTCAGCTGTGTGGCACATAAAAGATAGCACAAACGAATTGCTGGTCATTTCAGGGCAAAAAACTCGGAGATATGTTTTCAAAAGATAACAGATTTTGTGTATCGCAAAAAATGGCCAGATGATAATTCCCACCTCTCTCTCTCTCTCTCTCTCTCTCTCTGCCCCGCTTTTTTTTGCCTGTCTCTTTCCCTCATTCCCTCTCCCTGTCTGTGGTACAAACAAAACATCCTAGTCCTCATGGTATACTCCATAAAACTTTCTAATGAGTTCAGTGAGTATTTCACAACAATGGCAGAAAAGACTGACACATACTCATACAGAATCGAACATGAAAAACAAACAACTACAATAATTTTGCCGCCTAGAGCTTACTTCATCAAGGCTCTCCGACACTTTTTCGACTCTTCTCATGGCTTTATTCTGGCTCACAACAATCACAGAGCCAGGTGTAGTGGGTTTTGATAAAATGATTGTTAAGAACGTACAGACCCCAGAACACATCCGCCAAACACTGCACAGCCAGTGTTGTTCTACGGCGTCAAACCTGGCCACAGGGTGCAGGACAAGGGGCAGCCATCAACACGAGACCGCAAGAGAGACTACTGGATTCATCGCGGCCACCTGACTGAAGATCTGACGTAACAACCAAAAAAAAAAATCGACCGCAGAAGAAGTATACTCCTTAATAGTCAGCTCCACTTGCTTGTCTGCATCCCCCAACCCCCCACACCCCCACCCCGTCCCCTTGGGCCTCTTTCGCCACCCCTTCCCATTGGCGGGATACTCTGAGGGTAGCATGTAGAAACAGCGCGTGTCGTCGCAGGATAAAAGCATCAAAGCAGCTTAGCAATGCACAGATAAAAAACGTACACCACCACCACCACCTCTCGGCGCTGTTTCTGCAAACCCTCGCCCTGCGGGACATCCAGCATAATGTGTTTTACATAACTTACTCTGTTACGCCTAACTCGACGTAATACGTGGAGTCGGTCAGACCAGCTTGTTTCTGTCTAAACTCCATTTTCGGAACAGTTATTTTGTTTGTATGAAGATGAAGCAGAATTTAGACGGAAAGAAGCCGAACCCGAGACGAGAGTTCAAACTTCGTAAACTTCGTCTTTCTCAAGTTAACACATTACGCAGTTCTGTGCAGTACATGAACTGTGAAGGAACACGGATTTTGAGCAACATCTGCTCACGCTCAGGAAAATGCCTCGTCACTGAGCGCCTCTGACAATTTCAGAAGCTGTGTATATGATTGTTGTTGATCACACATCGCCATGTAAGCAACCACACTCCGCCTTCAGATGGGTACACTCCTTTTCCAGTTCTACATTGTGATATAAGACTTTTGCTGCAGAAAATAATTTCCACATACCAATGTATTGCAAAACCAACTGTACTATGCGATCCAAGCACAATAACACACAATGTAGTGTCAACATATGATGTGGCACAGACTTTGGGCACAATTTTTCTTAATCAGCCCACGTCTTATCGAAAGTAACAACAACAAAATTGACAACGGTTTTGTCAATGTGGAGAATCGATTCCAGTATATATCTGAAAGGGCTTAACTGTATTCATTTCTAATGAGCGCTGAAGCTTCTCTTCTCAAGACAAAGAAGAGGGGGAGCGGAGGGCATTGCCATCTAGGGAATTTTGTATTGTTATGTGTGTTGTTTGTACCATTTGAGGAAGACTTTCACGTCGAAAATTCACCTGTCTGTTTCATGATTTATATTATTAAATCTGAGTTACTTTATACCTTTTTTTTTTTTCATTTTCATTTATATTTCGACTTCTCATCGCAACTTTAACGTTCATATTGCCCCGTAGAGAACCTTATGGATCAGTTCTGCAGACTAATCTGTGTTGTGTAAGCCCCTCAGAAAAACAACATACGGATCGATCTAGAAGCAGATCTCTGCAGAATAATCCCTTTTATGTAAGACCCTCAGAAAAACAACGCATGTACGGTATAGCCAGCTTGAGTAAACGCAAAACCTTTTTCGTTCACATCTCGACTATTTTAAAAGCTACAATAGAAACAAGTTTGGTGCTACGTTCTTTTTAGTATTCGTATTTCTTCCCGTATTACACAGTTCAGACACTATCACACGCAATATAATGTCAACATGCAATATGGCACAGCCTTCTGACACAGAATGTCGGGTCTTTTTTAAATATAATTTTGCACTGAATTCTTCGGACATAAAGAAAGTGGATACAAGACCAACTGCTTTAGATACAGCATTCCTTGAGAGTCTTCACACCGTTGAATAGTGGACTGGTGAGGTCGCTATAATTGGACTCAGAACCGAAAGAACGGAAGATGAAAATACAACAACGAATATCTGCGCTCAGGCCTTAAGTTCTACTACATGATCCAGCTTTTTACATGTTCTCTCTCTCTCTCTCTCTCTCTCTCTCTCTCTCTCTCTCTCTCTCTCTTTCCTTTTCTTGGTATCTGTAAAGATTTCTATGCCTGTTCTGATTCTACATTAAATCAACGTTGGACACCACTTTTGAAACTCTCTCTCTCTCTCTCTCTCTCCTCTCTCTCTCTCTCTCTCTCTCTCTCTCTCTCTCTCTCTCCTTCTTACTCGTATCTGTAAAGATCTCTACGACTGTTCTCTGATTATACACTAAATCAACGATGGACACTCTCCACTTTTCTCACTCCTATCTGTAAAGATCTCTATGCCTGTTCTGATTATGCATTAAATCAACGTTGGACACTATTTTGGAAACACACACACTCTCTCTCTCCTTTTCTTACTCGTATCTGTAGAGATCTCTATGCATGTTCTGATTATGCACTAAATCAACGTTGGACACTACTTTTTGGAAACACTCTCTCTCTCTCTCTCTCTCTCTCTCTCTCTCTCTCTCTCTCTCTCTTCTCTCTCTCTTTCTTCCCCTTTTCTTACTTGTATCTGTGAAGATCTTTAAGCCTGTTCTCATTATACACCAAATCAACGTTGGACACTACTTTTGGAAACACTCTCTCTCTCTCTTCTTTTCTCTTCGCATCTGTAAAGATCTCTATGCCTGTTCTGACTCTACACTAAATCAACGTTGGACACTACTTTTGGAAAACGCACTTTCAATGCACTGACGGCTTCATTTCGGATCCTTCCTCAGAAAGGACGCCAACTCTGTGCTGATTCCCGGTGTAAGGCTCGGTCTAGCTGTGTCTGAAAGGTGAATGCCGCCCCCCTATGAACAGCGAGACTATCAGTCTCAACGGAAAGATTTGATAGTGAAAGTTGCTGGTTGCATCCATTCTACTCGAAATGCTGTCTGCAAAGGCTACAACTTTCAGCAAGCGATCATTCCAAGGGATGTAACTCTCGATCATGACGAGACTGGAAGATCCATTCCCTAAGTAAGACTTAGTAACAAATTCACAAAACTGCCGTGAACTGGTCCTTGTCGAGTGCTATTCGTCAGTCATCGTTGAATAAAAATCCATATTGTGATCCTCATCATCATACGGCGATAATGTAAGAGCAAGACTTAGGCAACGGGAAGAGGACAAAGAATCAAAGCATTCAGTAACAAATGCCTCAGACTGGTTTCTCTCACACCATACAAGATGAAGAAATACGATAGGCAACGAGAAACGGGGAGGAGAGGGGAAGGGAACAGTGAGCTTTGAGTCTGCATCTATTTACCAGCAGCAACGCTTATCATTATTGTACGAACCAACTTGTGCACGGATAAACATAGACCTCTCTTCTAGCATTGGTCACACGTTGCGAGCTTACTTGCTTTGGGACATCTATCTTGACACCGCGCTCTGTCCACATTAATTAATTCACGAGCGAACAGGCTGAGGGCAGAAGTCATAGAAAATGATTTAGAAGGCCTTGATGGATGACATAAACAAAAAATCATGGATCGTACATAACCTCTCTACTCTTTTGCCAGTACTTCTCTCTGATAAAGACCATGAAGGCCACGGACATCCAAATGTCCACTGATGTCTTCCAGCAATACCATTCTCGTTTCACACTGCCATGATTTAGGAAGAACAGGACCAGTTAAACTATTGCAAATACTGTCACATGTGTGCCTTCTCACTATCAGTCTCTGTCCAGTCTTCTTTTTTTCATCTCTGCCTCTCTCTCATATCTCTCTCCCGATGTCGCATCATTGAGTCAGAATGCAAAATGTGTGTGTGTGTGTGTGTGTGTGTGTGTGTGTGTGTGTGTGTGTGTGTGTGTGTGTGTGCGAGCGCGCGCGTGCGCTACAGAACGAAGTCCTGGATGGTCTTAATGACGTCAAGTCGCTCCATGACCTGCATGACGCAAAGCAGGTCCCGCAGAGTGACGTCAGGCTGGCGACTGGCCCATCCTGCAGCAAAGCATCACAGGGGTCTCTTGGGGCACGGAACTTAAGCAGGTCTACGTCTCGTGCCGTTTTACCCAGATGACCTGTAGGGAGGAAGAAAAATGACATTTAAAAAAAAAACAGAAACATTTTTTTCCCGAAAACCGGGAAAGTATACATGTGTGTAAAGCTCTACAAAGATGTCTGTTCCAGTATGAGAGTGAGTCTCCCCCCCCCCCCCCCCCCCCCCCCCCCCCACTTGCAAATGAATAAGAAATACCTAAGCTGACGACTCTTACTCTTTTTTCCTAACCAGTGTCATTGTTAGTTGTTGATGATATCTGTTCAGAGTTTTACGTGCCAGAATCCATTGAGGGCTGCCCCCTATCCTCCCCAAACTATCTCTCTCTCTCTCTTTCTCTCTCTCTCTTTCACGCACACACACACACACACACACACACACACACACACACACACACACACACACACACACACACACACACACACACACACACACACACACACACACACACACACAAACGAAAAGATAATTGAATGAACGCTAAATGACCCCCCTCTGTACGTATAAGATTTTTTAGGCAGTCCCCATCTTTCGCACACATATAATCTGCAATCAAGATCAATACCAGAAAATGTGATTTGATTTTTTTTTTAGAAATGCATACTGTATAGCTCGAAGACGTTCCAGGGGTGGGGCAAAACATCCAAAGATAAAGAAATTAATGAACGAATAAAAACAAATGAAAAGCTATCGATCACGCAATGTTTGCGCACATGCAAGTATACATATGCCCCGCCCACCTGCCAAAGCCGTCCAGTCGTTGCCCAGGACGTGGGGCACGTCCAACAGATCGCAGATGCTGGCGTGCAGACCCTGAGGGATAGATCTCAGCGGGGTATCTGCAAGAGTCTGTATTGTTAGTTTTCGTAGCGCGCGTGTGTGTGTGTGTATGTGTGTGTGTGTGTGTGTGTGTGTGTGTGTGTGTGTGAGTGTGTGTGCGAGTGAGTGTGTGTGTGTGTGTGTGTGTGTGCGCGTGTGTGCGTACGTGCGTGCATATGTGCGTGTGTGTGTGTGTGTGTGTGTGTGTGTGTGTGTGTGTGTGTGTGTGTGTGTGTGTGTGTGTGTGTGTGTGTGTGTGTGTGTGTGTGTGTGTGTGTGTGTGCGTCTCTCTCTCTCTCTCCTCTCTCTCTCTCTCTCTCTCTCTCTCTCTCTCTCTCTCTCTCTCTCTCTCTCTCTCTCCTCCCCTGTGGTGTGTGTGTGTGTGTGTGTGTGTGTGTGCGTGCGTGCGTGCGTGCGTGCATATGTGCATGCATGTGTGTGTGTGTGTGTGTGCGCGCGTGCGTGCTCTGTGCGTCGTGCGTGCTCTCTCTCTCTCTCTCTCTTATTTGAGGTGCAAGGTTCACATTAAAAGCAAGGTAATATGTCACACTCAATTCAGACTGTCATCTGCATTGTTCCTTTCATCATCGCATCTTTCTATTACCCCTAACCCTATCATCTCCCTCTACTACGAACACCTCTTTTTCACCCACATACCCAACTCACCAGATCTTCGTTTTACACACACACACACACACACACACACACACACACACACACACACACCACACAGAGAGAGAGAGAGAGAGAGAGAGAGAGAGAGAGAGAGAGAGAGAGAGAGAGAGAGAGCACTCTTAAGCTCTTCCTGTGAGAGACTTTAGAGCACGAACGTCCAAGAGAGAAAGCAGAGAACAGTTCTGTATAGACAGCAACAGTAGTAGTAGTAAGCGGGTGAAAACGCCTGAAACAGCTGAATGTGACAGAAGATGTAGAGAGCTCACAAAGAGCGCTCCACAGCAGTAACTTTATCTACGTGTTTGACATTTTTCATGAAAACAAGCGTACAGTCGTTTGGAATCTGAATATACATTTAAAAATGCCCGGCCCGGCTTGTTGAGCCTTGTTAAGCCACGTTTTCCTGAACACTTTTTCCAAGAGCTATACAACCCAAGCTTTATAACAGCACATCGTGGGCCTTCAAATATCAATCACACGCGTCCTTCTCAAAGGTTGCTCTCATGACTACTATCACGAACTAGCACCTTCAAGGGAAGATAATCTGTAGACAGGAATTATTAGAACGTTTCTTTCTGTCATAAAACCAAACTTCTCTTTGATATGTTAGTGCATGACAAATTTGCTCCGGGACTGTCCAGTCGCTGCTTATGGCGAATACCCTGGCCTCCTGTTAAGTGGCAATTGTGGTCCACAACTTGAAATGATTAGCCAAGCAAAGAATCCATAGCTCAGAAAATGCGAGCTAGCACGGACGGAAAAGCAATTTATAAACGTGAAACTGTGCAGTTAAAAAACAGGCGTTGTCACGCGCGCGCGCGCACACACACACACACGCACGCACGCACGCACGCACGCACACACACACACACACACACACACACACACACACACACATGTCAATATTAGCTCTTCCTTACCCATTCACATGCTCTCACACTAAAGCACAAAAAAGGAAGGCCCGACAACAAAATTCAAGGGGGGGAAGTCAGTCACACTTTTCTGAATTTTGCACTGCCAGTTGTTCAACCCACTCTATCGCCTCATGGCGTATTAGAATGATATACCTGCGCACAGTTGTTCTCCTTCCCATTTTTTATGCTAGTCAACACTGTTTACCTTTTGTACAACTCGATCGAATCGGCTTCCACGTGATAAAACAGAATTCTTTTTTCCCACCCTTCTAATGGTTACAAAAAACACAATGATTTACCATTACCATTACCTGCCCTCCGCTGTAGACGACACGGCGACCCTGGCACCAGAATTCCTTGGTTTCTGGCACGCGCCATGACGTAGATCCATCACGCGTGTCTGTCAGACTGAGGAAATGGAATCCCATCTGGTGGCAGAAGATATGTATCATGATAACTGTATGTGTACCGTAAAAGTTCCTGTGTTGATGCATGTGTTCACATCTACAGGAAAAGATGTACCCATACAAACATAAACCTTATGTATATAGAGAGAATAATTCTACAGTAAGATGTTTAGGAACAATGCTATTCTGGCACTCATACCAAACATCCACTCTGGGTATTCTATCAGCAGTTTCATCCCTTCTCTACGACAGCACCGATCCATATATGAAACGAATCATTTACAGAACGATAATACGAAAAGATTCCATTGAACACATTTTTTTCAAACTTATAGTCTTTTGGATGGCATATGCATATTCATCCATGAACATCCGCTATGTTTGCACACAGGATAAGAATAAATAGGAGTATGTTGGATGTTAACGGCCAAGCCATCAAGCGCTCCTCTCTTTGCGAGCTCACCTCTTCACATGAGACCTGGTGGGGGTCTAAGCACGGGCAGGCCACTCCCAGCCGAAGATGACACCGCCCAAAGTCCCTCCTCACGATCTCCGACAGCGTTCTCCACACGAACTCCACCACAGACTGTGGTGATACGTCACTGCTGATGCCTCCAGCGACGTCACTTCCTCCCCCTTTCCATCCAGCCACCACCACCTTCATCAGACGGCCGTGGTAGGTGTGAGCCACTTCGGAGGTTCCCATCCATTCCAGTTTGTAACAGCGCGACCTGCCCATGGTGAAGGCCGCACGTGCCTGGCACGCGGTGAGCACGGGCATTCCGAGGTCGTCAGGCTGTGGCAGGCATCCTGGGCGGCGCGCACGCGCTCAGAAGGCGAAGGAAGGCAGGGGTGCGGGTAGGAGGGGGAGACCGTCAATTAGCAGCTCCCAATCCTGTGGTGACGTATCCCACAGAGTCTGCCCGTGTGGCAGGTCCACCGGAAGGGCTGCCGGGACGAGGAGCAGCTCTCTCGTATGACTGGATTCCTGAACTGGGTTGTTCTCTGAGTGTCTGGCTGTACCCAGTGTTGTCTTCATCACTCTCATCATCGTCGTCTTTATCGTCGTGATCGTCACCGTTATGATCACCATCATCATCACCACCGCCGCCTGCTCCACCACCACCGCGTCCGCCGCCTCCTCCCCCACCACTACCTGAGCCTTTGCGGTATCGAAGGCCACTGAGGTTGAAACTTACCGCCACCGTTGCCGCTACCACCACCATCACCACCACCACCACTACCACTTTCAAATCTCCCCTCGCCCATGTCCAGGGGACACATGAGATTCAACGTCTGCAGTAGGTAAACGACCGTGTCACTCTGCTCGAGAAGCTTCGACGCGTGGACGTCGAGCACGTGCTCGAACAAGGCACGCGAGCACACGCCCCGCGTGGCCAACATGTCCCACTGAGTCATGAAGTGTCTATTGCGGTCCGCGCGCATGGGGATGTCGATGAGCCGACTGAGCACGCTGAGGACCCCGTGAGGGCTGAGGACCACCACGCTCTGCAAGAGGTTGTCCTCTGGGAAGTACAGCACCTCTCCGAGGCGCCGGAACAGCAACAACATGGCGTCCATGTCCTTCTCGTCCTCGATGGCACAGTTGTTAGCTTCGCACTCCTGACGGAGGTGGTCTGTGTTGGCAAGTAGGTGACCTTCGGAGCGGAGGTCGTCTAGAACGTGGAAGAAGTAGAAGTAGCGGACTGGGAATTCGTCCGAGTTGATCTCCGACGCCATGCTCAGCAGCTGTTGGCGGAGGTTCCTGAACATAGTTGTCAAGATCAGTTAAAGCCTTAGCCCATTTCCTACCCTGGGTTAAAACGGCCAAAGCTGTTTAAAAGCCGCAGGTGTAGACTGGTCTATGCCATTGTATACCATATCATTTAACGCCCTTTCCGTTTTGATCAAGGCAAGACAATGTGCAACCATTCATGACAGCAAGCTTTATCCTCAAAAGCGTTATCCTCATAGTCACACAGAAGATGTAATTACAGCACATTAGTTTGAGCTCATAACCTAACCATTTGATGAATTTGATACAAGATCAATAAGGGGGTATATTGTCGGCCACTAGGATATGAAATGGCCAACACCATTTTAACCCCACCACCCCCGATCCCTCCTCCTCTACCCCGCTCACACACACAGTCACACTTTCTTCCTCTCCGTCATATATAAAATGCCAACGCCATTTTGTATCCTGGTACACAACGGCGTAGGCCGGAGCATGGGGTATAGTCCGGGATGTTACTTCGAGATATGATTTATTTTAATTAGAAATGGACGCCTTAACAGTTCAGACTGTTGATCATAGAATGTATTTTTAATTGTTGCTCGTTCGACTCACAGGAGCCATAATGAAAACAGCCATTCGCTGCTCATCGTAACACGGTATTGTTCAGGAGATATTGGTGTTGTGTTAGAAGGACCCCTTTCCTCGAGACCTCCACCCTGGTGATGACTGAGTATGAAACAGCTAGAATGAGCAGCGTGGTACTAATTCTACAGAGTGGGCGACTACGATAAGTCAACACAATAAAATACAGTTCGACCAATAAATCAAAAGAGACAGAAATAAAAAAAAAACTGGTGAGGTGAGGTAGAGATACTGTGGGGGGGTGCGAGAGTGAGAAAGACGATCACAGAAGGGTGGGGTATAATCATTTGCAGAAGAAGAAATATATGAAAATCGCATTTATAAACAAACTAAGAAAGGGAACAGAAGGAACATGGAAAGGCAAGGCGGAATTAATTCAAGAGTAAATGCTTAATCTGCACTAGCTTTTTGGATCGTTTGGATAAATCAATCACATGCTGGTTAATCAAGAAGCAGACACGCCACTGCTTGCTTAAAAATGGTTAGCACAATTTACATTAACATTTCTTCAAGGATGAATGATAGATCTCGTAGAAAGTTATTATAGGCGCCGAAGATAGTTTCAAATAACCAGGGAGAGAACAACACCCCTAAATGCGAAACCGATTCACTTCGATGGGCTACATTTAGCTACAGGAGAACAGCTTTATCAATGTATTCAAATCGTCCGGAAGTTCACAAGATCAAGAGAGCCGCGCAGCCTAACACAATGTTATCATACACACTGACATCTGTTATGGACATTGGCTAATAGCCTTTTTGTCAAGGGGGTACAATCTCTTTTTTTTTGCATTGACGAAAGAAAACAAAAAAAAAAAACTGCAAATTAGGTGTCTACACAACTAAGCAAAATTGAGAAAATTATTTCAATTTTCATCACTCATTTGCATTTCTTGTGTAATATCTAGTACAAAATCATTCTCACACAAACAACCTTTCCCTTCACATACGCACACTGATCCATCCTATCTTCCATCGACTTGCACGCACGCATTTATATCCATATCTTCCCTTCTCCCCATTCACACATTCTTCTGTACAATAATTCATCTTGCATGATATTATGAAAAACCATTCACTTCAACCATCAAGCGTCAAGGTCAAAAGTTTTCTAAACATTAAAAAAATATATAATTGATATCCCCTCAGTGTTTTGAACTTCATTCATTCACAATTTTCTTCCGAGTATCTGCAGCTTCTGTTACATATTTTGCCAGCATCTTTAACAATATTATCATATGTAAATAAGTAAGACAGAGTTGAATAAAACAAAAATTCTCTGGAACCTCGACTCTTCGTTCATGATCCATTTCACCTTCAGCACAAATAATTTTTTTTTGTTTTTAATTCAAACGTTTAGGATCACAAAAAAAAAAAGAAAAAAACGCTCGATTTGTATACCGTCAATATTTCTTTTCATGTGTCATAAATATAACATAATTTCAACGGTGTTGAGTGTTTCTGTGTGCAATTCATACGCTTCTCCACGCAATGTACCGAAAGACATCTATGTATAACTGCTCGAACCACACACAAAGAAAGAGGATCGTGTTGAAACAACAGACAAAATGGAACATGTTCAAAAGTCATTTAGACGTTTCTACATTACAAACACAGCTGTACAATTTAATGATTAACAGCATCCTCAGCTTATCCGTGATTATTTGATTAATAATGTCCCTTTGCAAGAACTTTGGACGAAGGAACCAAGACCCTCATTTCTACTCAGTTGTTGCCCTTGGGCTGATACCCTGATATCTATCTCGTCGTTTTTTTTCGCTCTGCCTTACCTATGATCTTCGTCCTGTGGTTTCGGATAGAGTTCTCCACAGGGAAGAACGGAACGTCTTTATCCGTCCACACCAGTATGTTGTGGTAGGATCGAGGGATCCCCCTCCGCAGTCTCAGACCCACGGTGCCCACAAAGTCCTCCTCCTGCCGTCTCTCAGACTGGGGTCGTCGCGATGAGTGCCCACAAGGAAGACCCGAGTGTCTGGAAATCCTGCGTACAGAGATGGTTATTACACCTACCCCCATCAATTGTGAGAGTTTGTTGCCATAAATCAATGACTCAATTTGTTCTTCTGTGAACAGTGTGTTGTATACATGTTGACAGATGAACATTTATTCATTTTTGCGACACTTCCTGCTTTTGTCCTGTCTCCGGCTGTTCCATTCAGTTATAAAACATTGCCTCTGTGTGTGTGTGTGTGTGTGTGTGTGTGTGTGTGTGTGTGTGTGGCACATATATTTATGTAACAGTCCAATTCAGTCCAGAATCATACTTCTGTCAATCCTTATCTACTTTTTCTTTTCTTTTTTTCTTCACGTCTATGTAAAGGCACAGCTATAGTAAGCTGGATTTGCACGGATTTTGCACGTTTTTTTTTTTTTCCTTTTAAAAAATATTGATTTTATGCTCGTATAATTTATTTTAATCTTCTTCGTGTAATATAGTACTGTGCAACTGTCCCAACTGTGAAAGCACGCAACATGAAAGATTATTTTTCAGTCAATAAATGGGCGAGAAATGCTGCGGGAGGGAGAAAAGTTCAAGAAAGAAACATTACCTGCGTTACTTATGAAATCAATCTATCTTTGGAAAAGTACGTGCATAATGAATTCCTATAAAGTTATTTTGCAGCTGTTTACTGTGTAAATTTCTTTCAAGTTTGGTAAACAAAACTTTATTTTCTGTGGTTGTGCCCATGCATCATCCGGTGACCGTGTTTAGTTTCCTAAGTCTCTTTCCTGAACCAAAATGTGGACATTATTTAAAAGGATAATTCTGCTACAATTAATCAAAATCGATAGGAAATCATGAATATTATGAAAAGATAATTAATTCTTCGTCTCGATTACTGTGATGCAAATAAATAAATAAATATGTAAAAAAAAAAAAAAAAAAAAAAAAAAAAAGAAAAGACGTGCCTAGTTGCGGCGTCCGGCTAGCAAAGTAACTCCTGTTTGTTTTTGTTTGTTGTTTGTTTGTTTGTTTCGCTTCACACTTTTATGTACCATTTCTGTCTCCGTTCAACTAACGGATGTATGCCGCCAGATTATTTTGTTAGACCGTTTTCACCTTTGTTGTCGATCCATGTCTGTCCCAAGATTACCAAGAGTCAACAGACTTTGAGTCAAGCAAACAAACACGCCAACAGACCTGCATGCAGGTAGATGGACTGCAGCCAGTCGATGAGTTTCGCAGGACGTCGTGGAACCGCTGACGGGCCTCCACGAGGGAGAAGACCAGCACGTAGACACACTGCGCCGCCATGTACACATGATGTGCCGAGTAGTACAGAGGGTGACCGGCAAAGTCCCGAATCACCAGCCGCGGGGAAGGGGGCAGGGCCGACGTGGGGCTGGCCAGCACAGCTGTAGGTTGCTCTGTGGCCAGAGACAGTGAGCTGGCTCGACGGCGATCCACAGAGATGTTGGCGGCTCACTTGTTCTGCGGGAAGTGATGCGGTTACAAAATTTGGCGAATGGGAGACAATGATGATGACTCTGATATCATTGCCGACGACATTAAAACAGACAGAAACGGCCAGATTTGGTCAGAAATGTTTATTTCATTCACGGCTATCAACAGCGCAGCAGACAGGAAATGCGCGCAAACAGACTGTAAAGGTGATGTCACCAAAGTCCACCCAAAATGTAGCAAGTCAGCAAAAAACCTGGGATCAACCCGAAAAAGTGTCTCACCATATATGGCGACCTAACTGGTGGGTCGTCACTTTCTTGATGACGCAGTTGTTGAATTTCAGGAAAAATGACTGGCCCAAAGCGAGAAAGAAGCCGTGAAAAGTGCCCGAGACCGATCCACACACAAACACAAAGGCCGACGGGGAAGGCAGAAGAGAACCAGGATGAAGATCACCACGACAGGAATAATGAGTCGGCCGTATTTGTACTTAACCAGTCCCAGCCCGATCAAAGCACTGACCATCATTAAGTGCGGTTCTGCCCTCATCAGAGGATTCCCACCTTGGAAATAGTCAAAAGAATTCGGCCTGGATAGGCAGAATGTGCAAAGCCATGCCTAAACCCAGGGACATCCCAAAACACGTAGCCACCACACACTCTATCGCGCCGTACACACCACATCACGCCCCACAGATGCCCACAAAGAATACCATACGTGGAGACCCGCACTACAAATGCCTCTTCTAGCTTCCAACGGAGAAACGACTCGCACAGAATCATGAGGTGATAAACCCCCACAGCATATACGAAAACATCTTTCCTCCTACCAAACGTGGCCCCGCAAATCGTGAACATCATCACCACCATGGTGATGCCCCATATGGGCCAACCCCTCAAAACAGCCAACGAGAGGAGGAGAAGAAAAAGAAGAACACGCTGACGTAAGTGATGACGCCGATTGTTGTCATGGTCCTGAAGTCGTTTAGGACCAGTCGGGTCACGGGGATACGTTGACGTTTGTCCTCCAGCCGCAGGTGAATCTTTCGGCCCAGGACTTCCTGGTACTCTTTGCGGTTCACCGTGTCCACTTGCACTGATCTCCAGTCTCTCCCCGGATCTGAGCCTGGATCAAGAGCCTGTGCAGAAATACGGCAAAGCTTGTATGAGCAGAAATGCTTGATATTGTGTCAGGAAAATCGCACAGAACATGTCTTAACAGAAATACAACACTCTTTCCATTGGACGAGACTTTCAACCGAGGTCCCCGTGCGTGAACTGCAGCCGTGCCTAGACGTCATCCCCGAAGATGGAATGTGGTTACCTCTTTGTGGGAATAAAAAAGCTCACATGGGGAAAAAAATGTTCCCAGTGACATAGAAAGTAAAGAAATACAACACAGCCTGCATATAAGCATTATGAAAATAGTTTAAAGTCACCCGGGACCCATAATGAACATACCTACAAATTTTCAGAAAGATCATTCAAGTACTTTCTGAGATATTCCATTAAAAAAAAACATTATGGGTCGTTACAGCCGTTAGTAACGGCTATAACGGTAAACTACAATGTCAGACATAATCCGTGACCCATAATGAACATACCTACAATTTTCCAGAAAGACCGGCCACGTACTTTTTGAGATATTCCATAAAAAAGAAAAACCGTTATGGGTCGTTACAACTGTTAGTAACGGCTATAACGGTAAACTACAACGTCGGTCATCATCCGTGACCCATAACGAACACACCTACAAATTTTCAAAAAGATCAGCAAGTACTTTCTGAGACATTTCACAAAAAGAAAAACCGTTATGGGCCGTTACAGCCGTTAGTAACGGATATAACTGTAAACTAAAACATCGGGTATCGTCCGTGACCCATAATGAACATACCTACAAATTTTAAGAGAGATCGACAAAGTGCTTTATGAGATATTCCATAAAGAAGAAAAACAGTTACAGGCCGGTAGTAACGGCTATAACAGTAAAGTAAAACCATCGGGCATCATCCGGCATCATACGTGACCGATAATGAACATACGAGCTAATTTTCACAAAGATCGGCCAAGTACTTTCTGAGATATTCCATAGAAGAAGAAAACCCGTTACAGGCCCTTACAGCCATCAGTAACGGCTATAACGGTAAAATAACACATCGGGTATCGTCTTTGGCCCATAATAAATATACCTACAAATTTCAGAAAGATCGGCCCAGTAGTTTTGTCTGGAGCGAGTGGTTCACATTTTTCCACGGACGGACACACATACATACACACACACACACACACACACACACACACACACACACACACACAGAGAGAGAGAGAGAGAGAGAGAGAGAGAGAGAGAGAGAGAGAGAGAGAGAGAGAGAGAGAGCGAGAGCATTTCTGTTCTATAAAAACAGGAAGTACAAAAAATAGGGGCTGGGTCCTAATGAAACCGACCCACAACTAAGTTATTACTGTGCTTTCATGACAAGTCGGCTATGAAGTGTACGTATACGGACTGCAGCATTTCTACTCTATTTCTCTTTATCGGTACATATCTTTTGTTCTTGCCTTCATAAAACTTCTTTGCAAGAACAGTTTTCATGATCTATGCGACCACGAAATCATTCATTGTCAACCCCTGTGAGGAAAACCACAACCCTTGATTAAAGACCCAGCTTTTTTGTTTGTTTCTTTGTATTTACCTTTCAAACAAATGCCATTAATCATGAAGACTATGACCATCATGCAATAAACATTCCGTTCATGACTGTGAAACAGTACTCTTGTCTGTGCTTCGATCTCAAATTACGTCCTACGGTCAAGAAGACCTGGCATACGTCCAAAGTAAGGGTATAAATGAGGGTGCATAACACTGCCTTCGCCAGTTCGTCCATGTAACATTTTCAACCTGTCAGACACGAAGTGAACCGGAACAAAAGGTTATATCTTGGAACCACTCATATGTTCTGAATGTCGTCTATTGTCTGCTATTATGTCAACATACTGGTGCAGTCTGGTTATACTGTCGGCACTTTCATCAATAGTATTGTTTTATATTGCATGACTTCTTCGTAAAAAAAAAAGTCTGTATTAAGTCAGAGCTCCCCTCGGTTTACCGTCTCATCCGAAAAATTAGACCAAGCATTCAGACCACTTAAGGCTTCATGGAAAGAGGAGGAGAGGGAGGGAGCGGAGGAGGTGGGAAGGGGGGGGGGGGAGCGGCGGGGGGGGGGGGGGAGGCAGGGGAACCACGAATCCGGAACGCTCTGCCTTCTTGAGCGAGAACGTCATCCCTAGGCCACCTTTCCGCAAATGTTAATTTTGAAAACGATACAAGCACCCCAGAGAGTTGTCTTCAATCAGCCAGCAAGTTCAAGAACCCACCTGTGTGTCCACCATGTCTCTCTCAAGACCCACGGTGCTGGGCTCATCCGTGTTGAACGGTTCCCCGGCCAGCAGTCGCCGCAGACTTGTCTTCCCTTGCCGCTCCCGTCCCACCAGGCTCACCACTACGCGCCGCGCTCGTGACCGGTCCGTGCGCAGCGCTTCCTCTTCCGCTCGCTGTCCTTCCGGTCCCGTGATATAGCCCATCCCCGGAGTGATGCCCAGCCCGTACACAGACTGGGTGGTGTCTGGGGATTGGGACGTGGCCATGTTGTGGATGTCGTATGGGTAGTCTGGTAGCCTGACGCTGATTTTGTCTTCGATGGTTTGTTGGTATTGTCACTGCTAGGTTGCTGCTGCTTCTCTAAGGCTGTTTGGGCGGAATTAACACACTTTCTCCTCCGCACAGGAAGTCTGTTTTCATTAGTACGTGTTGGTTTGCCTGTTAGCTTGATTTCGCAAAACTGCGCAACCGATTTTTCACGAATCTTTGTGGAAATATGAAATGTGTCATAAGGACGAAGCCTTTAAACTTTCGACATTGATCTACATCAGGAACCGTTCGTTTGGCAGAGGCCTGTAATAAAGTCTCAAGAGCCCCTTTCGCCTTGTTTTTTCCAATAAGTATTGATAACGTGACTAGCGATGACAACGGGGGTGGAATGTGACTAGTAGCTGTGCAGGAATATGCAGAGACTAAAAGTGGTGGCAGCGTGTTCACAAAGAGGAATGGTGTTAGTAGCAGTTGTTAACGTCTTACTAGGATTGTTAGTGCAAAAGGAGATGACGACTGTATTACACACTGGTGATACTAACGCAGTCAGTGGAAATGATGTGGCTGTTAGAGGTAATTACATGACTTGCACGACTAAACGTGTATGTAAACTGCACTACAAACAGCTTCAGCGATGCCACAATCAGTATAAAGGAAAAGACAGTTCACAGGAGGAGAGATACGACTAGCAGTATCTTTGACGTGGTTTCGACTGGCAGCTGATGTAGGGCAGCAATGTAGCGTTCGTGAAATCCTTCTTGGCTTAGTTTAAGATTTTTCCCTTTTTGCTAGCATCATGATATGATTGGTAGCAATGGTAATATTGGCTATTCCAATTACAATTGACTGATGGAGAAGATTTTACAATAGCCGTTATGAAATGGATAAAGGAAAGAATGTTGCTCTTGAAGCTGATATGAAGTGATTACGCAGTTGCGTTGTTTGTTGACTAGTTCTTTGCAAACGATTGAATAAACAGTAGACGATGATAACGTTTTTGAATGGAATACGCACGCGTATTGTTTATAATGCAGAAGTTTGTAAGCAAGTGACGAGCAGTGGTAGTGAGATCTGACTTGTCTAATGCCCAAATGAAAGAGAGTTTAGCAAGGCGGTGACTGGGAAAGCGAACAAATAGCCTACCAGGGTTCTTTTCGACGCAGTTGGATTGGTACTGTTTCGAAGTATGAGTTGATGTGACAGGGAATTAGCTAACTTGCTGGCTGGTGTCTGGGGATACCCAACTTTAGCTTGAGCGCTTCTGTGGACTGGGGATAGTGATAGAGTTTTATGCAGTTGATAAAAGTTTTGATGAAGCTGGATCAA
The DNA here is from genome assembly GCA_016801955.1 of Conus betulinus. NCBI lineage: Eukaryota > Metazoa > Mollusca > Gastropoda > Neogastropoda > Conidae > Conus > Conus betulinus. The sequence continues at coordinate 434,257 of JADBJO010000402.1, forward strand.
AGGGCAGTGAAGCTGGATCCGGGCAGTGTCCTTGTGCTAATATTTGCTGCGGAAGTGCAAGCAGCAGTGCTGATGGTTTATCAACAGTGGCAGAGGGATCTGAAATGATGATAACGTTGGCTCTGAAAGCGATAGCGTTACGTTGCTTTCAGCTGCAGCGATGCACACACTTGCACAGGAGTGTATTTACATGGCGAAGATTTTAAAGCAGAGGGCAGTAATTCTGACAATGGAGATGCTAACGGCAGATGTCCGACCGCTGAATAATGTGCAGATCGTCACAAAAAAATGCCCGTTTGACTGATGACAAGGGTGACCGTATGTCCGATCTCACCGTTCAGTTAAGTTTTTTTAATCACCGTCATAATAAGAAGCGAGGATGAACAGCCTTCCAGGTTACTTTATTCTTTCCCAATTCTTAGCATTTGGAACTGTAGTTTTGCGGAAGCAAGCAACATTGAATGAATCTTGGCGTTCCCGTTTTTAATATCATTTGTTTTACTCTTGCCAAATCGTCTGCTGTGTGTTCGGGTTTCTTTCTTTCAGCCAGCTAATGCTATCGCGACAAATATGCTAACAATGGACAGCTATTGCCTTTCACATTGTCCCTTCTTGTACTCTACCCATATACTGCAACAGGACAAAGAAATCGGCGAGCGTTTAATAACTGTGTCAGGTGCTGTGTCCGGTGAAGTGGCGGGTATTGGCAGTTATTTACAGGTCTCCTTTGTCACCCCACCAAAC
>JADBJO010000402.1:445000-447500 GCA_016801955.1 Conus betulinus
TTATTTTTACGACGGAATGAGTGCAAAATGAATAAATGTAAAAACTCGTGGGAAAATGGAATGTGGCCTGAGGACAAACCCATCAAATTTTCGTACGGATCCATGGGTCAGATCCGGATCAGACTGCTGAATCAGTGTCTGTTTATTTAGATTGTTAAACATTTTCGCAAAAGGAAAAAAAAAAAACATGATTCAATAACTGTCATATTCTTTTCAGTACTATTAATATTGGCATTTCCACGTCTATTTTTCTGAGCACATTGGAATTAATTCTTTCAGTTCGAACCAACTACTAGGCTTACTTTGCCTAGAGGGTTTTTTCCCCTCTCATTCATGAACTGACTCCGAGGGCTGATGCTGAATCCGTTCGACCTTGGCGGAGGTCTGCATTTCTCCCAAGTGTTGTCCTAAGGGTTTTTTTTTTTTTTGTTGTTTTTTTTTTTGTCTCTGTCTGTCTGTCTATTAGCAACTTCGCACAAAAATCACAGAACCGATTACAAAAAGAGTTGGTGGAAAAGATTAAATGTGGAAAAAAAAAAAAATGAAGGCATTGCATTTTTGGCTATGTTATGTGACGTAGTTCAGTTTCTGATCAAACCACACCTCACGATCCGTTCAGGCAGATTATATATATATATATAAAGTTCCATTGAGCATGATTACTGCGAAGTTATCATCCTGAACTGACAATTTTCTAGGAAGGAACATAATATTTTCATCAACTATTAATACTTTCTAGTGACATGTATATCAGTAATTACTTTCCCCCCAATATTCTACTAACAAGAATCGCATGGGAAGTAACGCCTGCTTCTAGGATGTAGTATTACTTCCTGGTGGCAAAAGAACTTTCCAGGATCTAGTAGACCTTCGCTGAAGTTCTGGCTTCCCTTTTGCGCATCTAGTTATAAATGTTACTATTTCTAACCACATCTTATCCGACTGTGACCTACACCAACGTTACTTTTGTCTTTGTTGCTTGGATCGTCAGACGGCAGAATCTTCCCTTAGTCGTCAGACGGCAGAATCTTTCCCTTAGTCACTGGAAGCCTTTTTTTTTTTTCTTTATTACCATCGTCACCATCATCGTAATCGTTCTCCTCATCGTTACATTCATTACTTGTAGCATCAATATTTTGCATTTTCTCTCTCTCTCTCTCTCTCTCTCTCTCTCTCTCTCTCTCTCTCTCTCTCTCTCTCTCTCTCTCTTCTACATCTCAGAGAGGGCATGTCTGTTGTACAATGGACGAAAGATTTCAAATCGGTGAGCTTTAACAAATTTCAGTTAGGCCAATATTTGCCTTTAGATCACCAACATACCGTTGGGGTAATGATGTTGTTTTTGTCTATTGTTTTGATGCTTATGGTTTAATAGTGAACATACTTGTCATAAAAACCGACACACTTGCGTACTTGAGTACAGAGAGAGAGAGAGAGAGAGAGAGAGAGAGAGAGAGAGAGAGAGAGAGAGAGAGAGAGAGAAGAAAAACACAGACGGGATGCAAAAACAATAAACAGATCAAAAAGTCCAGAGCGGAGGGTGAAAGAAGAGGGAAAAGAGAGCTGAGATGAGGACAAAATAAAAGAAAAAAAAAATAAAATAAATAAAATAAAACAAAGCGAGCACTAAAACTGACACTGAAAACAGCTGAGAAGTGGAAGAAGAACAACAACAAAAAAAAAAAATCAAACAACACGAACACTTAGACACTGAAAAAAAAAAAAAAGAGAAAGATAAAGACTTGAAACATTCATCATCTACGCAGTATCATAATCTTCATAAACGCAAACAATCAACACACGTCAGTCAATACATTCATTCAACATCCACAAATTCACGCACATGATAACATCCCATTCCATGACTGCGTTCACACTGCACAGATATGAACAATGCATGATCGATCGTCCAGCAAGTTCAAAGACAAAAGCATTTCCGAGATACGCAACTGAAGACCAGTCTACCGACACACATTACGCACCATCAGCTTGGATCGCCTTCCATTGTCGTCTGCTTCACCGGAGGCGAAGTTTAAAAAACACGAACAGCGTAGACTCATAGAACACTCCGATCGTTTGCATTTAACATTCTAAAATCAATGTGCCGTATATGCAATATGCTGTACTGATCTGTATTTTTTTTTAAAACAAATTTATACTAACTTTTTCCAGGATGTCATTTTCGTTGTTGTTCAGGCATGTGTATATGGAAAGCTCGCTCCAAATTTTTTTTTACGCACAACTCCTCGGTGTATTCCTACGCCTAATGCGCGTCAGTAGTGAAAAACCAGTAGGTATTTTTGGCAACACAATTCACTGCCAAGTCACGCTGTGAAAAAGAGGGCCGTGACACGCGTTCGCATTCAGTTGTCAACTGTTTTGGCTAACCGTGTTTGCACTGTCTGAAACCTCTTGACACAACAGCTAAGACTCGTAGCAATGAGTAAATTCACTTGTAATGAATATCGTAGGTCATTGTAGCCCACAACACATCAGCATG
>JADBJO010000402.1:450000-455000 GCA_016801955.1 Conus betulinus
GTTGAAACTATTACCACTGCTGCTACGGCTGTTGTCAGTGGTGCTGCTGTACATCATTACTACGTCTACGGCTCCTGCTGCTGAGGATTGTGTTTTAGAAAGCAACACCAACACAAAGCGAAAACAAAAAAATGGTAACACGTCAAGAGATAGAAGATAACGTCAAATTTATAATGTCTTGGCACAAAATTAATTTTAGTTTTATCCAGTGGATTTTCCAGAGCATACACATGTGTTAGGTCACAAAACTTGTGTTTTATTTCAGTATAGTTTTCTCTGAGTATTATGACAATTTTGAATTCATTACTTCTTTCATGAATATGATTCATTCCGTGCAATTCTTGCGAGGCCCCAAAATATCCAATCATTGCTGCTCTCCCACCTCGCCTCCCTAACCCCTTCCCCTTGTCAAACATCTTTTCCGCCGTGACCAAGTGGTTGACTTTGCGGATTCTCGGCTGGGAGGTCATGGTTCGATTCCCATCAGAACCATTTACTTGTGGAATGTTGTGGCCCCGACCGGCTTCTGTTCAGAGTTGCTGTAGGCTCGAATTCCACCCACATAACAGATGCGTCTCTGAGAGTCAACTTTCCTGATCAACGCTGTAGGTGTCTGTATCTCTCGGGCCTGGTTGACGTTGGGATGCATGAAAAAAGTAAGTATACAGTACCCCGTGCCATGCAGTCTTGGACCAGAATGAAACACCATAGCGTCATCTTCGTGGTCTTCATTCATCAGCATAAAAGAAGTTTCAAATTTTGAGGCCTTTCGTACCAAACTCTTATTAAAGTTGATCATAGTTTCGATCTCCGCTCTGTGTCGATTCCCTTGATGAAATCGCCCTGAGGTCGCTGGATTCGGCAAGTTCATGGGGACTGTCGTTGGACGGACGTGGTGGCGCCTTCTTAAGGGGGACACTCACTCACGCTGGCTCCGCGACTTGCCATTTTTCGTCGTCAGTGGAGGATTTAGGAAACTTGAATGATATCTGTTGGATCAGAACAGGTATGATTGTACAGGAATACTCACTCGCGCTGGCTCCGCGAAATACCATTCATCGTCGTCAGTGGAGGACTTAGGAACTTGAATAATTTCTGTTGCATCAGATCAGATTGAACAGGGATACACACTCGCGCTGGCTCCGCGAAATACCATTCATCGTCGTCAGTGGAGGACTTAGGAACTTGAATAATTTCTGTTGCATCAGAACAGGTATAACGGAGCACCACTGAAGTGACCCCAGCAGCAGTGCAGTTTCTCCCCCGTTGGGTTGCCTCACGACGACTGGACAGCGACTACCATCTCTGATATGTCGGTGCTGGGGCTGCGACAGGAGCAAGCGGTATGTGGCTGTGGACGGCGAGCCGGTGTAACCCGGAAAGAGCGGCGTTGGGGGAATGCCATTCATAAGTGACTCAGAAGACGAGAGCGCGCACACACACACACACACACACACACACACACACACACACACACACACACACACACACACACTTTCCAACAATGATAATAAAATGTCAGTGTCAAAGAGTCAAACGCTACTGCTTCTGTTGTTGTTGTTGCTGCTGCTGCTGCTGCTGCTGCTGCTGCTGCTGCTACTACTACTACTACTACTACTACTACTATCACCACTACCCCTGCTGCAGCTGCTGCTTCGTCTTGTTTTACTATCACTACCAGTCCCAGTATGGACTCTGCCATTGTAATGACATGTAGCTTCAACTCACATGGTGTGACATGTAGCTGCAACTCACATGGTGTGGCATGTAGCTGCAACTCACGTGGTGTGGCATGTAGCTGCAACTCACATGGTGTGACATGTAGCTTCAGCTCACATGGTGTGACATGTAGCTTCAACTCACATGGTGTGACATGTAGCTTCAACTCACATGGTGTGACATGTAACTGCAACTCACATGGTGTGACATGTAGCTGCAACTAACATGGTGTGTACTACTTGTCCACACCGAGCATTGCTTTTTTGTATACATCCATGGATTTTTGACAAGCTTTGGAAAGTGACAAATTTGCTAGCGACGGGTTTTTTCGAAATACACTTACTCGTGACTCTAAAGCACATTAGATGATCAAACTAGCTCACAGTGATGATCTTAAGTTGTACAGGGCATTTCGTATTCACATGATGTTGTTTCCGGACGTTGGGACAACATAGAAGCATTGTCAAACTGTAATTTTTTTTTTCAGACTGAAGTGGACGGGGCAAAAATGGAGAAAAAAAACCACGTAAATGCGCACGAACTGCATTCGTTTAGAAATAAAAAGAGCACAAGAGATGTTATGTCCATTGGTATTGTTCGTTTAGTGATCAGAAACTCTTTTTTGTATTACAAGACCAAGTACTACAACTAAGATAACAGTGTACCCCGATAGTAACAACTGTCCTCAACCGTTTTTAAGTACGCTGTTTGCTTCCCATTGTAAAATCGTACTCACACGTTTTGATGTGGTTCGTGTGATAGTCGTATGACATGCCTTCCGTTTCTGGATTTCTAGGTAAATTATTTTGTCTGCCTTCCTTTTCAGGTCCCACGCAATATAGTCTTTCATTACGTCATGTCGTTTATAGCACAGCCGACCATGAGAGCCATACCAGTGCGGTCACAGTACTTTTCTTCGTCACGCTGTCTATGAACAGAATGAATCTTCTGCTTTGTGTATTTTTTCTCTCCTCCGATTGAAGAATTCTTCGGCCGGAGCGGCGGCCATATAATGCTATTTTTTGTTTGTTTGTTTGTGTATGTTTGTCGATGGTCTGTCTGTCTGTCTGTCTCTGTCTCTGTCTCGCTCTCTCTCTCTCTCTCTCTCTCCTCTCTCTCCTCCTCCTCTCTCTCTCTCTCTCTCCCTCTCTCTCTTTCTGTGTGTGTGTGTGTGTGTGTTGTGTGTGTGTTGTGTGTGTGTGTGTGTGTGTGTGTGTGTGTGTGTGTGTGTGTGCTTGAGTGCATGCGCACGCGCCTGACTCTGTGTGTGTGTGTGTGTGTGTGTGTGTGTGTGTGTGTGTGTGTGTGTGTGTGCTCGGTGGAGGGCTGTTGATTCCGGGTTGAAAGAAAATCTCCGTGGTTTAGCGCTTTATTTTTTTTTTTTAATTATGTTTTAAAATGTTTATTACTCATTATACCCCCTTTAGACAAAAAATTCAACCCCCTCATTGCATCACAGTTAATATGTTGTAATCAAACGTAATAGAGTAAGAACACACCTAAACAGAGTACGAATATTTTCAAAGAGTGAGAAGCCTTAATATCATCAACAAAAGCTAAGATTTATTACGCATTCATCGTAAACATTATCATGTTACTTGGGGGATGGGGGGAGGGGGGGGGGAGGTGGGTGGGTAATGGTGACATGGTTAACCGTCCAGGAAGTCTGTATGATTCATGACACTGTGACGTCATCTACGCTGGTCGACTACTTGCATTGGGTGCGCGGAGAGAGAGAGAGAGAGAGGGAGACGTAGCGGTGTGTGAGGGGGTAAGGGTGGAAGTAGACACAAATACGGTGCAGAGAGGAGGAGAGCGCGAGTAGGGAATGTGGTGGAGGGCTTAGGGGCGGGAAACTCCGAGACAGGGTTGAGCCATACATGTTGACTAAATTGAAAACAGCAGGATATTAGGATTACTTGTAATGCAGTCACGACGCTCCCTTCCTGCTCTGAATGTGGGCCATGTTGAATATTTTGTCCACACTAGAAATGTTCATGCATGTTAAAAAAAAAAAAAAATGTTTGTATGCAAAGGTCACCGTGACATCACGAGCACACATGCCCCCACACTCGCCGCCGCCCGCACAGCCCCGCAAGCACAACCGCCCACCCACCCACCTACCTACACACACACACACACACGCACGCACGCACGCACGCATGCACGCACGCACGCGCGTACACACACACACACACAAACACACACACACACACACACACACATTAGAAAAGATGTTGAGACTAAATCAGTATACTTGCCGCAAGTCAGATAAAGTCAGTAGATTTCGCTCATTTATAGGAAACAGCAAATGTAACAGGAGCCGCAGAAGAAACCAACGCCTCATTTTCGCAGTTCCGAACATTCCAACTTGTCTGCCACGTATGCAATCTTTGCATCATTAATTTAAACAGTAAGGGTGACCGCTCAACCTGTTGGCCTAGCTGGACTTCAGTTGAATCCTTTCTTTTTTTTTTTTCCTTTTTTTTTGATTCACTATGAGATAAGGCTCCAACATTTGCTTTTCACTATATCTATTCTGTAATTCCTCCATTAATTCATTTATGAATGTATTTGGTGCTGTTCGTTCCTTTCAGTTGTTCCTGATCCTGTTCCCCCCAATCTATTCTGTTGTTGGCTGCTGCCTAAGGGAGACTGCTGTGATTTTCTGCCCTGGTGGGGCGTTTTATTAATTACACGTGGTGTGTGTCTGTTACATACCTTGGGTGTCCCGCCCTTCAACTGGTGAATGTCACTCAGCATGTGAAAATTGACAACACACAAGAGCATTAAAGGGTTCCTATTCATGAGACAGAATTCAGTGGGTATGCTGTCAGAGAAGAAGCTTGATGTTTACACATTAACGCCCTTTACCAAAAACAAAAACAAAAAAAAAAAAAAAAAAAAAAAACTAAAAGAAAAACAAAAAAACAAAAACAAAACAAACAAACATACAAAAGAAACTCTTCCACTCCCATCCCAATCTCCTTATTTCACACCTCTCTCACTCGGTTTCTCAGAAACAAAAACAAAAACAAAACTCTTCCACTCTCAATCTCCCTCATTCCCCAACCCTCTTTTATTCGGTTTCCTCCATCCTCTTCTTTTTCAACTGTGAAAAAAAAATTATTTGCCATTGCCGTACTAGCGGAGAATGAATAATGTCCTCAACCCATCTCCACCCCAACTTTCTAATTCTCCTCTCCTCCCCCCTCACACACACCCTCCCCTCCCCCCACGTCCCACCCCCACCCCCCACCCCCCCCACCCTTTTTTTTTTT
>JADBJO010000402.1:460000-465000 GCA_016801955.1 Conus betulinus
TCTCTCACACACACTCACACACACACAACACACACACACACACACACACACACACACACACACACACACACACACACAAGTGTCACACGTGCGCGCGCGCGTGCGCTCACACACCACACGCACATACAGAGAGAGAGAGAGAGAGAGAGAGAGAGAGACGGAGAGAGAGAGGAGAGAGAGAGAGATTTGAGAAAGAGAGAGAGAGAGAGAGTACCAGGAGATATAGGTAGGGGGCTAAGAAAGGACGACGAAAGTCAAATGAGGCGGGGGGGGGGGGGGGGGGGGGGTTGGAGAAGAGGAGGGAAAGGCTAAAAGTCGTATGGGGGAGCAAGAATAGCAAGGGGGTTGGGGGGGGGGGGGGGGGGGGGGAACGCGGAAGGGAAAGAAACGCCGGAGCTATATACAAATCATTTCTGATGACGTTACCATTACATCCTGTGAACTGCCATAATGCAGTGTGTGGTCTGAGCTGTTGTCCTATGTTGCGTGAGATGGTGAGTATCGCTAGACTGTGTAGAGACGGAAAAGAGGGGAGGGGGGGAAGAGGGGCGGGGGGGGGGGGGGGGTTCTTACTATACTGCATCCTGGATCTGGACATTGAACAGTTGAAAGCACATCATTGTTGTTGAAGTGTTGAAGAACAAGCCAAGGACGGGCCCACACACACACACACACACACACACACACACACACACACACACACACACACCGCACGCGCGCGCGCGCGCGCGCACACCACACACACACACACAACACAACACACACACACACACACACACACACACACACACACACACACACACACAGAGCACACAGACACCACACACAACACACACACACACACACCACACACACACACACACACACACATACAATACACACAGACACACACACGCACCACACACAACAACACACACACGCACCACCACACACAAACACACACACACACACACACACACACACAGAGAGAAAACACAAGCACACACATACACACACACACACACACCACACACACAAAGATGAATCTAAATGCATTTTCCAAGAACCTGTATTTCTTTTGAACTTTGTTCAGAACTTAATGATAAGTCCAGTCGGCTCGTTTTTATGATTTCTGCATATTTTAGACTGTTTTGTTTTGACTATTGCAGTTTGATTTGTTAATGTTGATTTTTGCTAAGGTGCATACACACACGCGCGCGCGCGCGCGCACACACACAGACACACACACAGAAACGCGCGCGCGCGCGCGCGCGCAAGCACTCATGCATACTACACACTCATACACATATACAAGTAAAACACTCACTTCCTGTCTAATATCACTTTAAAGTGAAAAGACGTTAAATCGAACAACAACAACAACAACACCAACAACACACACACACACACACACACACACACACACACACACACACACACACACACACACACACACACACACACACACACAGCACGAAACTATCTAGCCACACAACCCAATTTTACCTTGTGGTATGGCCCACTTGCAGTACAAATAACAAAAAAGAAAAAGAAAGAAGGGAAGAAGAAAAAAAAAAGCAAGCTAAAAAGGAAGCACAATGTATTGTGATCATCGGTGTATAACTGAACATGTGTTTTGTGTAGTGTTTAGTGTTTCAGCGCATTCTTCTCTCTCTCTCTCTCTCTCTCTCTCTCTCTCTCCTCTCTCTCTCTCTCTTCTCTCTCTCTCTCTCTCTCTCTCTCTCTCTCTCTCTCCCTCTTCTCTCTCTCTCTCTGTGTGTGTGTGTGTGTGTGTGTGTGTGTGTGTGTGTGTGTGTGTGTGTGTGTGTGTGTGTGTGTTTGTGTGTGACAGGTTTGTGTGTGTGTGTGTGTGTGTGTGTGTGTGTGTGTGTGTGTGTGTGTGTGTGTGTGTTGGGGGAGGGGGAAGGGGAGGGGAAGAGGGGGCAGGGCTAGTATACTACATTATTCTGATCACTGCTCTGTTGTTATGTATTGTGATTGTCCTGTTGATTCTAATGATAAATTTTACCAACAGGCAGCTGAGCAGTGCTATTGTAGGCATTTTGAAACGTTTTTTGTGTTGTCTGAAGACCGTAATTATGTTCGTCAATACTCCTTTGCTTGTTTTGTATTACATGTCAAATGAGTGTGGCTTTGCATTGTGGCTCTGTGCGTTAGTTCATATTTTGGACTCTTTCTACTGATGTCAAAATCCAAATGTTTGTATTTACCAGCGTCAACGTAACTGCAAAGCCAGGTAAAAACATTTGCATACACGTTACTTTTCTTTTTTTTTCACACAACTTTCAGCCAAACGTCTTTCAGAGAAAAAAAAATGCGGGGAAATGATGAAACAAGAGAAAAACTACAGATTTAACCTCTAAGGGTATAGAGGAGAGCCAAGGGGGAACAGATCCTGGATGCGCCTTTTGATCCGGATCCGTACCACGATTGAAAGGATTCGACCTCGGGCCTTACCTTTATACTAACTTTGGTTAAAATCTGTTCTGTAACTTTAGCTCTATCTGGCTGACAGACAGAGATACGAACAAAACGAGGCAGATAAAAGCATAATCTCTTTAACGAAGGTAGCCACAATCCTTTTCCTCCCTTTCTTCTGCGTCGTTAGTGAGAAAAATAGCTTCAAAAAGGGACAAAGGCACAGGCTTTTGAAGTGATGAACTCGTGTGAAAGCACCGCTGGCTTGGTGAAATCCTAACTCTCAGAACTCTTGGCAAGAAAGCGGTAAGAAACGACATCGTGTAGTCTTGTTACCATGACGCTCTTTCACCGCCTCCATTGCTGGCGGATTGGAGTGACGTCATCTGAGCAATGGATGACGTCATTCCTTATTCTTTCGCCTTCTTGCCTTCCCGCCGCCAGGTTCTGACGTCCCTGATGGTCTGGGGCAGGGGGGGCGGTGCTTGGTCTCGGGAAGCAGGGTCAGGAGAAAGATCATCACCAGGCAGCACACGGAGAATATGGCACCCGGAGCCCAGATGGCCACGTCACTCTGTGTTGGAGGAGAGGGTAAAGGAACGATCATGAGAGAGAGAGAGAGAGAGAGAGAGAGAGAGAGAGAGAGAGAGAGAGAGAGAGAGAGAGAGAGAGAGAGAGAGAGAGAGACAGACAGACAGACAGACAGACAGACAGACAGACAGACAGAGAGAGACAGAGAGAGACACAGAGAGAGACAGAGAGGACAGAGAGACAGAGAGATTTCCGGTTCGTGCGCCGAGAGAAAAACAAGAGAACAACAAACAACAAATGCTGTTGTCATATCTATTGCAAATGCTGTTGTCATATCTATTGTCCAAAACTAGCATGTATTCCTGAAGTATTTACAAATGATGGATAAAATTTTCGTCTCAGGGGGTAACGAAGAAAATAATGTCGAATGATAAGCAGAGGTTTTTTTTGTTGTTGTTTAAAAAAGGTTAATAAAGGGAAAAGAAGTATTAGCTCCAGCAGATAATGATAGCGATAACATAGATAATGGTAATGATAATAGTACAACACCGCCATCAATAACAATGATGATGATGACGATAATAATAATAATAATAACAACAACAATAATAACAATAATATAATAATAGTAAAAACAAGAAGAAGGACAATAACAACAACAATGATAACAAAATGACAATAACAAACGAATTTCATATAAAAACAAATAATATCCGTATTCTGTGTAAATGATAACATGAAAAAGGAATACGCAAGGAGCAAAACCAGAAGCCGTATCAGCCCCTTAAGGCATCAGCAAACTCTCCATCATTTTGGGGGGAAAAAAAAAGGGGGGAAAATAGACACAGTTCGAACCTTCTTAGGGCTAGCCATTGTGTGGTATTTACTGTCACCTGAAGAAGGAAACAAATTTCGACCAAACTGGAACTAACCCTAAGACTTCTCATGCGGTAAAAAAAAAAAAAAATGTATGTACACATATAGAGAGAGAGAGAGAGAGAGAGAGAGAGAGAGAGAGAGAGAGAGAGAGAGAGAGAGAGAGAGAGAGAGAGAGAGAGAGAGAGAGAGAGCTAGGAACATATCAAAGCTTAGCATTGCGTGGTATCAACTTACTCACCAGAACGTTGAAAGTCAAAAAAAAAAAAAAAAAAAAAAAAAAAAAAACAAAGATCACATCAGATACAAAGATCAGATCAGATAAAAGGCAAAAGATCAGATCAGATCAGATCAGATCAGATCAGATCAGTTCAGATGAAAAGATCCGATTAGAATTTTTAAGCGCTTATCTCAAGCCCATCAGCCACTACAAGTGGACCAGTCATTCTGCTACTTCTACAGAAGGTTTCACATCTGTCGGGGATGCGGGGTTGGAGGAGCAAGGAAGGAGGACAGCGGAGAGGGGAAAAGGAGAAGAGAGAGAGAGGGAGGAATAGAGAGGGGGAAGGAGGAGGGGTGGACATGGGGGTGTGGATGGGTGGGGTGGGGGAGGTTTGATGGGGATTGTGGTATGAAGACTCTCACCAGAAGTTTGAAGAAAGGGGCGGCCATTCCTCCCACTCTGGCACTGGAGGATGCGATGCCGACTCCAATGTTTCTGGACAGCATGAAGAAATGATTGAAAACGAATAAGTAAGCAAAGAAATGAATCATAAAATGCATAAACTAATAGCGTACCGATGAACAAACATTCAACAAGTAAATCATTAGCAATTCACGGACACAGAAGTATACAAAAGCATATACAAGCAAAAATATTAAATGAATGAAAGACAAAAACAAAAGCAAAACGAAAATCAAAGCGGGATGGAGATCTTCTTTATTTTTGTTTTCGTACACTCAGACAGGAACCCCAGAAGCACCGACGAAGGCTGCTGTACGGCGGAGGCCGTTGGAGATCCACAGGGCTTCTTCGAATAAATTTACAAACAAATTGATTGAGTGCTACCACACTGCTGCTGCACTGACTACTACTACTAGAGCTACTACTACTACTACTACTGCTGCTGCTGCTGCTACTGCTGCTGCTGCTGCTGCTACTGCTGCATATTGCT
>JADBJO010000402.1:470000-480000 GCA_016801955.1 Conus betulinus
GGTTTCCGGGTCACGGTGGTTATATTTAGAAGCCTTGTTGATCACGTGACGGATTTCTTTGAAGCGGTGATTGGCTACCAGCCAACGCAACGACTCCTCCAGAACACTGAAAAAGGAAAATGAAAATATGTTTTCATTAGCATTTGTCGATTTTGTTTGTCTGTCTGCAAGACGTTGCAAGAACTACTCAGCCGATTACAATGACATTTGTGGAAAAGATGGAATGTAGCCTGAAGACGAAGCTATTAAATTCTGGTATTGATCTGTGGAGCGGATCTGGATGAGGAAAGATCCGTAATCTGTCTGACTGCAGCGGTCTGCGCTCTCCCGAGTATCTTTCTAGTTTTTTTGTCTTCTTTTACATCTGTTCTCTGCCCACTTTGACACTTTGGCATAATTATCCTACCAATGTCTTTTCTATGGTGGAAAGGGGGGGGGGGGGGGGAAGGCTGTTGCTGTTTATACTAATTAAGGCAGCTGCAAAAAGATGCACCTTGACAACTAGAGTCGACGACAGAAGCGATTTCTGCTACGACTGTTGCTACTGCCGCTGCTACTGTTTGTGTTGCTGGCATTTTCTGCTTATGCTTTACCCCTTCCTGATCCCTCCCCTCCTCTTCCTCCTCCTGCTCCTGCTCCTGCTCCTGCTTCTCCTTCCCCTTCTCTCCTCCTCCTCCTTCTCCTGATCAACCTACTACTACTATTACTACTACTGCTGTTGCTACTACTACTACTACTACTGCCACTACTACTACTACTACTACTAATGCTACAAGTCACAGACTATAAACAGTATGACATGACATGGCATGACATGACATGACATGACATGACTACTACTACTACTACTACTACTACTACTACTATTACTACTACTATTACTACTACTGCTGTTGCTACTACTACTACTATTACTACTGCCACTACTCTTATTACTATTATTGCTACTACTACTACTACCACCACCACCACCACCACCACCACCACCACCACCACTACTACTACTACTACTACTACTACTACTACTACTGCTGCTGCTGCTGCTGCTGCTGCTGCTGCTTCCGTTGCAACTACTATCAACACCGCTGCATGCTCCCTCTGCCGCTGATGCTGCTGCTCCTTCTCCTCTTCTTTACCATCCCACCCCCTCCTTCTTTCTCCCCCCTCTTCCTCCTCTTCCTCCTTCTCCTCCTGTTCCTACTCCTCCCGCTCTTCCTGCTCCCACTCCTCCTCCCACCCCCACCCCCCCCCCCCACCCCTACGTCTGCTACTACTGCCACTACTTACAAAAACTCCAGGAAGCAGACAGCGTGCATGGCGGAGAACACGAGCTGGGTGGGCCCTCCAGCTGAAGTTCTTCATGACGAAGGCGATGGGCGACATGGACATGAGGGAGAAGGCCCACAGCACGGAGGAGAGAACATGCCCATGAAGGACCTCTGCTCGGCCGGCAGGATTTCCAGCAGGTAGATCACCATAGGTATCATGTAGCTCTGCAACAGTACACTGACCATGATGGTGAGGAGAAGGACGATGAGGATGAAGATGAGGAAGATGGTAAAGCTGCTGCTGCTGCTGTTGCTGTTGTTGTTCCTGCTGTTGCTGCTGCTGCTGCTGCTGCTGCTGAAGACGACGACGACGATGATGATGTTGTTAATGTTGTTGTTGTTGTTGTCGTTGATGATGAAGATGATGATGATGATGATGATGATGATGATGATGATGTTTACGACGACGACGACGACGATGATGATGATGATGATGGTGGTGTGGTTGTGGTGGTGGTGGTGGTGGTGGTGATGATGATGATGATGATGATCATGATCATGATCATGATGACGATGATGATGATGACGATGATGACGACGACGACGACGTTGATGATGATGATGTGATGATGCTGACAGTATAGAGTATAAGAAGGCTTTCTGTCTGAAAAATGTTTTAGATAATGTGTGGACAGCGTTCCCAATACGTGAATCAGCAGACTGATGATTTTTTTTTTAAGTGGGTTAACAATGACTGGTTAAGAACTAATCGTGAATTTCAGCTATCCCTTCCCATCACCAATACCTCCTCCTCCTCAACAGCCCAGCAACATCTACTCAATGATCCGTCTGTCTGACTGTTTGTCTGCCTTTGTTTGTCTGTCTGTCTGCCATTTTTAATCAACTAGCAAACAAAACAGCCATCCTTCAATCAACTAACCACCCAATGAACCAGCGGTTAATCAGCCAATCAAACTGCGGCCGTTCAATCAATCGTCGTCCTTCGATCACCACCAATCAGCTCTCAATCAATCAGTCAAACAGCCACCTCTGAATCAACCAACCAACCCAAAAGCCCTCTCTTCAACCAAACAGCCAACCAAGCACGTACCCATCAATCAACCATCCATCCCATCAAATATCCATCCATCAGTTAACCAATCAACCAAAACCAGCCATCACTCAATCAACCAACTAAAAGCCATCTTTCAAACAACAAAACAAACAACATTTTTCAACCAACCAACCAAACAGTTACCTTTCAATCAACCAGCCGACCAATTAGCCATCTTTCAATCAACCAATGAAACAGCCACCTTTCATTCAACTAAACAATATCCATCTTTCAATCAGCAAACCAAACAACCATCCTTCAATCAACCAACCAACTAACCAAACAACTACATTTCAATCAATCGGCCAAACAGTGACACCTTCAATCGGCCAACGAAGCAGTCATCTTTCAATTAACCAAGCAAACAGCTTATCTTTCAGCCTATCAGTCTAGCAGCCATCCCTCAATCAACCAATCATTCAAACAGCCATTCTTTAAAACAACAACAACAACCTAGACTATAAACAATATGCATTGAACTGAATATAATTAACCAACCAACCAACCAGCCTACCAACCAACCAGTCGTTATGTAATCAACCAAACAAACAATCAACCAATCAATCAACTTATCAAGCAAGCAACCAACCAACCAAAGAATCAGCTAGTATATCAATCAACCATCCAGCTAACCAGCTAACCAACTAACCAACCAACCAACCATCCAGCCAACCCTTCAATCGTCCACCCTCACCATCCATCCAATCAATCCATCGGACCTGCCTACCTGCTGGAAGACCCCGATGAAGAACTTGGTGGCGATGAAGCTGACGTAGTTGGGCATGAAAGCCATGGCCACGGACAGGGCAAGCAACGCCATGTGAGACCCTATGTGCGCCTTCTTTCGCCCGAAGCGGTCAGCGAGGCTGGAGAGCAAGGTGGCCCCAGTGAACATGCCCGCCATCACCAGGGTCTGTGAGAGCTGTGCCAGGGCCGCTTTGTCACAGACCAGGTTCCACTGCGTCACGAAGAGAGGTTAAAAACGTACCGCCTCAACATTTGCACTGGGATTTGTATCATCCAAGAAGAGGTGTAAATACATTCTGATAAATAAATCTGTTAAAGACAGAAACGTGAGGCATCGTGCATATTTCTTCACAGTACAATACGGTTCTGAACTGTGAAGGATACTGTACAACATATGGCTGCCTGTAATACCCTTGTCACAGACCAGGCTCCACTGCGTCACGAAGAGGTTCAAGACGTAACGCCTCAAATTTTGCCTGAGGATTTATTTCCCAGCTTCCAAAGCAGACGCTTGAATACATTTAGATAAGATAAATCTATCAAAGGTAGAGAAGGGCTGTTGTGCATATTTCCTTACAGAAGGATATAGCTTTGTACGGCGAGGGATGTTTGCAATATATGCTTGTCTGTTAACACCCTCCTTTGTGATAGATACTGAGATCGGGTGAGAGATAGATAGATAGCTAGCTAGAGAGAGAGAGAGAGAGAGAGAGAGAGAGAGAGAGAGAGAGAGAGGAGAGAGAGAGAGAGAGAGAGAGAGAGAGAGAGAACATATATATATATATATATATATATATATATATATATATATATATATATATATACACATATATGCGCGCGCGTGTGTGTGTGTGAGTGTGTGTGTGTTTGCGCGTGCATGCGTGCATGCGTGCGTGCGTGTGCGTGCGTGTGCGTGCGTGCCTGTGTGTGTGTGTGTGTGTGTGTGTGTGTGTGTGTGTGTGTGTGTGTGTGTGTGTGTGTGTGTGTGTGTGTGCGTGCGTGCGTGTGTGTGTGTGTGTGTGTGTGTGTGTGTGTGTGTGTGTGTGTGTGTGTGTACGCGCGTGTTTTTTTCCTTAGCAAAACTTTAAGGGGCACATTTGTTTTAAGATACACATTTTCTGAGGAAAACCATGTTTTCAAAATATTTGAATTAAAAGAAAAAGCTTTGAGTATGTATATGTTTAAGGGGGTAGGTTGGATAGAGTGGATCGAAGGGACTGGAATGAGGAATCAAACGCGATGGGAAGAGGGAGAGGGGAGGAAGGTTTTTTTTTGTAACAGTGTCCCTCAAACCCTTACTCAAACTCACTCTCTCTCTCTCTCTCTCTCTCTCTCTCTCTCTCTCTCTCTCTCTCTCCTCTCTCTCTCTCTCTCTCTCTCTCTCTCTCTCACACACACACACACACACACACACACACACACACACACACACACACACACACACACACACACACACACACGCACGCACGCATGCATGCATGCACACTCACACTCACAAACGCGCGCGTGTGCGTGTACACACACACACACACACACACACACACACACACACACACACACACACACACACACACTAACACTGACACACACGCACGCACGCACGCACGCACACAAATGCACACACACACACACACACACACACACACACACACACACACACACACACACACACACACACACTGAAGCATATACCTCCGACACGAATGACTCGTGAGCAGGCTGCTGATACTCATATCCGCTGCAGACCGAAGTGACGAACACTCTCTCCTCGGAGTCATTCAACTCCGCACGCACCCGGCAACTCTCTTGTACCACCGTTACGTTTTGTTCAGCAGTGGCGTACTCCGACAGGAAGGAGTCAGTAGGCAGACACTTATGAGGATTGGCAGTGCCTGGTGATAATAATAATAATTAAGAAAAAGAACAGCTTGGTGCCAGACTTTTAAAGAGGAGTAACGGGGTTGTCAGTTAACTGACACCGCTGGAAATCACGCGTTGGTTTGTGTCAACCTACGTTATAGTGCGAGATTTGGTAAAACCTGCGGGCTGTTTTCTTGGCATGTGTCAATTGCCTAGCAGATCCAAGCAGTACGACGCAGTATTTCCGGTTCAAATCAGCGGCTAGTGATTGTAACTTGCATTGTGTAGCAGCAGTACTTCTTAAACAATTCAAGGAAGGAAAATGCGTAGTAGAAGTTCTATTGATTACCATACTGCAAACGCTTCTATAACGCCTCAATTTTCCTGAAACAAACGTGACGAAATTGCCCACTTCAGTATGTCCACTTTCTGGACTCTCATTTTGAGGTGTCACAGTGGCAGATCTAGTAACTCATCTCTTGAAAATTCAGTTTTTATTCGCAGTCAGAATGATACAAAGAAAAACGTGCGAAAATATCCGTGATCTTCAGATGGTAATTCATTTTCATTGAAAACTTGATCGGTGCTACTGCTACTGCTGCTACCACCACCACCACCACCACCACCACCACCACCACCACCACACCTACTAACACTACTACTACTACTACTTCTACTGCTACTGCTCTGGTGCTGCTGCCATGACTACAACAAGTACCAATACATCTGCTACTGGTACTACTACTGCCACCACCATCACTGCTACTTCTACAACTACTACTACTTTTTTTGTACATCTGCTGCTACTACTACCACCACCAGTACCACTGTCACTACTACTACTACTACTACAATTACTACTACTGCTACTACTTCAGCTACTACTATTACTACTACTACTACTACTTTGCTTCTGCTTTTGCTACTATTACTACTATAGGAAGTAGTGCTACTACTTTCCCACTCACAGGCAAAAACGATCGTAAAACGATGACGAGTGGACAAAGATGATGACCGGACAGTCCCTTGACTGTAGACCTAGGGCGTGAAAAGATGATCAAATGCAACTGAGGCGGTTGGCCTGATAGAATGCTACCTCTACTACTGCTACCACCACACCACCACTACCACTACTACTACTACTACTACCACCACCACCACCACTACGACGATTTCTGTTGCTGCTACTGCTGCCTTTACTACTAAGAGAAGTTGTACCTCTGCTTCTTTTCAATTTTCCTCATGACATTCGATTCTTCTCTCATGTTATAACCAGTTCATCTTCCCATCCATTCCATTATCCATGAATTTCCCAATTGTACATTACTTCAGTCATTTCTTTATTTCTGTTCAACATCCAGTTCTTTTTGTTTTCATTCATTCATTGTGTCACGCTTGCGTGCGTGCGTGTGTGTGTGTGTGTGTGTGTGTGTGTGTGTGTGTGTGTGTGTGTGTGTGTGTGTGTGTGTGTGTGTGTGTGTGTGTGTGTGTTGTGTGTGTGTGCGTGCGTGCGTGCGTGTGTGTGTGTGTGTGTGTGTGTGTGTGTGTGTGTGTGTGTGTGTGTGTGTGTGTGTGTGTGTGTGTGTGTGTGTGTGTGTGTGTGTGTGTGTGTGTGTGCTTGTGCGCGCACGTATTGCTGGTTTGTGCATGTCCATGGTAAACCTCGACACCGGCATTTCCCAGGCAATTACGAGCGGTAACTTACTGTGATGATGATTACTGTGACAAAAAAAAAAAAAAAAGAAATAGAGGAGGATGGGGGGGGGGGGGGGGGGGGGGGGGGGGGGAGAGAGAGAGAGAGAGAGAGCCAGCCAGCCAGCCAGCCAGCCAGCCAGACAGAGACAGAGACAGAGACAGAGACAGAGACAGAGACGGAGATACAGAGACAGAGAGAAAGAGAGACAGAGGCAGACAGAAACACAGACATAGACAGAGAGAGACAGAGAGAGACAGTGAGAAAACAGAAAACAGAGACAGAAACAGAGAGAACCTGCAGTAGACAAAAGTACTCTTTTCTAAATCAACAATGCTGACAGAGTGTCCACCTCCCTCACCTTCAAAGACGATGGACAGCACAGGGTAGGCCATAGACATCCCGGCCATGCTCAGGGTGAGGATGTGCACCACCTGGTATCGTCCATAGCGCCCAACTGCCTTCCACACCTCGTCCACCTCCACCCGGCTCAGGGACGAGGGTTCCCACAAGGTCGTCATCTCCTGTCCTCCTTCCTGATCCGAGTCTTGGCCGATCTCCTGTCCTGCTGAATGTCTTTTTTACTGTTTTAGTCTCCTGCCCTGAAAAACCTATCCTGGGTGAATCTTCCTTCTCTGACGAACTGTCTGTCTCGATGAACTTTCGTCTGAATGAACTGTTTGTCCCGGTGAATTTTCTCTCCTGGTGAACTTTCTGTTCGGTTGACATTTGTGTCCTGATAAAGCTTTTGTTCTGTGGAACTTTGCGTCCGAATGACCTTTCTCCGCTGATGAATCTTTTGTCTTGATGAACTTTCTGTCGTGGTGAACTTTTTGTCCTGATGAGTTTTTTTTTTTTAGGCTGGGAAACAATCGGTTTTAAAGAACTTTATGTTTTAATGAAGATTTTGTTCTGGTGAACGTCTGTTCTGTTGAAGTTTCTGTCCTGATGAGCTTTCTGTTCTCATGATCTTTCTGTCCTGATGAACTTTCTGTCCTGATGAACTTTCTGTCTTGTTGAACTCTTTTGTCCTGATGAGCTTTCTGTCTAGATGAACTTTCTGTCCTGGTGAACTTTCTGTCCTGATGAACTTTCTGTCCTGTGAACTTTCTGTCCTGATGAACTTTCTGTCCTGATGAACTCTCTATTGTGGTGAACTGTCTGTCCTGATGAAATCTCTGTTGTGGTGAACTTTAATCTGTCTCGATGAACAATGTGTCCCGGTTAACTTCTGTCTTGATAAACCGTCTGCCCTAATGAACTTTATGTTCTGATGAAAATTGTCCTGACGTACCTTCTGTCGTGATGATGTGTCTGCCCTGATGAACTTTCCGTGCTGGATCTTTATGTCATGATCTAGTGTCCTGATTTTCGAGTCCCGAAGGTCATTTCACTGTCGTAAATGAACTGTACTCAGTCTCCTTCTCTTAGTATCTTTTGTTCCGACTCTCCTGTCCTCAGCTCATTCTCCTATCCTAAATCTTAAGGTCTTGCTTCTCGCTTCTTTGTCTCTTGATAATTGTGCGCTTATAAAAAGAAATGAAATAAAATGACTACAGTAACAACATTTAAAGGAAAGCAACTTCAGCAAAGAATGAGATGAAAATGGAGAGAGAGAGAGAGAGAGAGAGAGAGAGAGAGAGAGAGAGAGAGAGAGAGAGAGAGAGAGAGAGAGAGAGAGAAAATGAAGTATTGAACGAATAAAGAAAAGGATGAAAGGAGCAGGGAGAAAAGAAAGAAAGGAAAGAAGAAGGACGGGAAGATGGAAACGGTGATAGAAAAGGAAAAAAAGGAAAGAACGAAACAAAGAAAGGACAGTAAGCAAAGAAAGAAATCATCTAACAAGAAAAAAAAGGAAGCAAAAAAAATGTAAAATGAAAAAAAAAAAAAAAAAACCAGGAAGATATTCAGAAGAAATACTGTTAAAGAGGAAGGAGACAAAATAGGGGAAACAGAAAAGAAGATAGAAAATGTGAAAGAAAAGAGGGAATAACAAAGGAAGAACGAACACACAACGCAAAGATGGCCAAAAACTATAGGAAGAAACTGTGGAAACCAAAAAAAAGACAAAGTGAAAATAATAAAAAAGAAAGAAAAAAAGTGTAAAAAAAACAACAACAAAAAAAAAACAAAAACAAACAAACAAAAAAAAAACCCAGAAAAAAAGTATTCAAGGAAAAGAAACCCAGGTCGGAGACATACAGGCACCCTGTAGGGCTTACAGCCATTTTGAGCGAAGTCCCATTCGTGAAGAGACTGACATTTGACTGCATGTTCCTTGTGATTTCCTCATTATGTGCATACTCACCATGTACCATCTAAGCCATTTGGCATCAAGGAAGTGTGACAATGATCATCAGGTTATTGCTGGATTCAACTTAGAACTTCCAAGTTGTCAGTATATCATATTAACCCTTGCGTCAGGATGACAGTCATTTTGTTCTTTTGGTTGGTCGGTTGTGTACGTATTTATTTGTGTTTAGCTATTCATTAATGCATTAAACAGATTGCTTGTTGATTTGCTTACTTGAAATGGAAAGCTACCCAAATTAAGGGTGTTATACTAATGGAAGCTCCTGGTATGTTATATCTTTGAAGTACACCTCGCTGACAAAAATAGCGGAAAACAAGAGGGGAAATGAATGTTGATTTATTTATCTTGGAGAATGAGTTAAGTACCATTGCCGTATTTTATTCCAGTTGAAAACAACAGGAACAAGAACAACAACAACACGAGAAGAGCAACTCGGATAAAATAGAGTATGTGAATGGAAGCACGCAATATATATCTTTGCATCCTACATATCATTGCATTCTATCAGAGAGAGAGAGAGAGAGAGAGAGAGAGAGAGAGAGAGAGAGAGAGAGAGACAGACAGAGACAGACAGACAGACAGACAGGCAGAAAGACAGACAGACAGAACACAAAAAGTGGATTTTTCGTTGATTAATGTATTGTTAGGTGGGAACTATTCTTCAAGTTTCATTTTTTACCCAAAAGGTCATGCTTTCAGCCGCATCTGTTGGCTTGTGTTTCTACTGGTAGGATATAAACGACTGAACCGATTTCACTAGATGGAAAGATAAACTTGCAACTTTAATAGCCTTTTGCTATTGCCTTTACTATGCATGTAACCAAAAACAATTGAATACACAGAAACTACCCGCTGGTTGCTGTTCAAATTTTGACATTTACTGTAAAGTTGGATGTGACTGGAAATTGGAAATAAATTCATTTAAACCGCAAAATGGAACGTGATCCAGGGGCGAACCCGTTAAACGTTAGTTCGGATCCGGATCTGAAGGCGAATCCACTTTT
>JADBJO010000402.1:492500-497500 GCA_016801955.1 Conus betulinus
GGATATTTGAAAGCAATCTTTTATAAACCCCTTCCTGAGTGAAAGATTGAACCTGGGTGTAATTGTACCCGGGTGGCAAATTAGAAAAGCAGTGTGCGTCTGCCGAAGATAGGACAGTAAGCAAATGTATTAGTTTGAATGCTGGGGGGGGGGGGGGGGGGGGGGGGGGAGGGGGGGGAAGCGGGGTGTTTTGATAGTTTCTGATTACATTTCAGTTGTTGAACTACTCTTTTCTGAGAAAATGAAACTTGTTTTGAAAGATAAGAATAAAGATAAGGCTCTCTGCGTATGTATGCGTGTGTCAAAATCTCAGCTTCCTAGACGTACCCCCCCCCCCCCCCCCCCCCCCCCCAAAACACACAAACACACACACATCTTCTCTTTAGAACAAACGTATTTCCAGCCAAATAACATGAAAAGCACCTGCTGTCAGGCAGGCGGAAAACCATTCCCTGCCTGGGGTCCTTCGCCTCTCCTGCTTCAGCATCCATCATCAGTGCAGTGTTGCCAGCACAGACCTCCATAGTCCATGTTGCCGACTGGCTGTGTCACTGGACGTTTTGTTGTCAGTCCTGCAACAACGTCACACAATGTTCCTTTCTCAGAACTGTGAGATATTTGTATTCATACTGTTTACAGATAAGCTGACCGTGAGTCCCTTCCAGAGCTGAAAACACGTCAAAGTGCTGCAACAATGCTAATTGATGTTGCTTTTTTCATTAATGTTGGATGCTTGCATTCACAGTTTCTAGCTAGGTCAGCCGTGTGTGTTCTGGAGAACCGGGCACCGAGCACCATTCCAGCAATTTATAGAGCAGCTTGGTGTTGCAAAGACTGCAAGGAATATTCAGTCTTGGAATGAAGACTCATTTGAGAAGCATTTATTATTTCCCCACTCACCCTCTCAAACACATACTGTTAGTTAGGCAGAATTATTTGCCGCTGCAGAAATGAATGCTTACCTCCCCCTATTTCTTCACTCTAAGACATAAGAGCAAGTTTTGTGTTATAATTGAATATTTCTTGCAGTCTTTGCAACACCAAGCTGGCTCTGTAAGTTGCTGGAATGGTGCTCGGTTACTTATCCTTGGAATTTATTAGTCAATTATAATTTAGTCCCTTGGGGATTCATTCCAAGAACTGGCCCTCAGTACTTTTGTCTTAAAAGGTTATCTTTTTATGTTTTCTACTTTTCATTAGAAAATGTATCTTGTTTTGCTCTTTCATGATTTTCTTTTGCTTCTTAGGTGGCACCTTTGGTTGTTTTTTTTTTTTTTTGTTGAAAACTCAACAAAACATAGTATGGTATTGCACGCTGGCCTTTTTCTGGGATAGCATTCTTCTTGGAACCGAAAGGGCACAGAAGTTAAGTTGCTACTTTCCGCGATCACCGAGGAGAAACAATTTCTTATATATATGTTCTTCTAACTTTCAAGGGGACATTATAAGTAAAGCGCAGATGATGTAAAATGACTGTGACTACCAGACGATCCTTCTGTTTTGTCGTGGAGCAAAGGGTCTTAACTGCGTTTCTCCATTCTCACATATATATATATATATATATATATATATATATATATATATATCTATATATATATATATATATATATATATATATATATATATATATATGATATGAGAATTAATTCGAAAGAAAAAAAATTCTTCTAACTTTTAAGGGGACATTATTAGTAAAGCGCAGATGTACAATGACTGTGACTACCAGACGATCCTTGTGTTTGTCGTGGAGCAAAGGGTCATAACTGCGTTTCTCTATCAAACATTATCCTGGTTACTTCCCTTCTGATGGGTCCACATCCATCCGGCTGTCTTGGCAGTTCATCTCAATCTCTCCCTCGGTCGACTCACTCTTCTTCCGTGGGGCTTCCAGTCCAGTTCTTGTTTTTTTGTCATGTGTGTTTTGGGCCTACTGCAGTGTGGTGAACGATTCAGCCTCAGCCTTACTTTCTCCTGCATTGTTCTTGATTGATTCGATTCCGGTTGATTCTCTACCAGAGGCTGGTGTTGGAAACGTTCCTGGCCATCTGATGTTCAGAATAGGTAGCACGCATTTGTTGACAGTGACTTAAGACATGAGAGAGAGAGAGAGAGAGAGAGAGAGAGAGAGAGAGAGAGAGAGAGAGAAGAGACAATAACAATAACAATATTGTCAAAACAAAACCTATGAACAATAGTAACAGTGTAATTATAAAACCTCCTCACAAGTGGTGGGCAAGTGAGCATATGCATTATGATGAAACTGACATGATGTTTTTTGGTATAAAATGTGTGTGTGTGTGTTTTTTTTTTTTTTGAAAAAAAAAAGAAAAAAAAAGGAGGGGGGGGGGGGGGGGGGGGGGGGGGGGGGGGGGGGGGGGGGGGGGGGGGGGGGGGGGGAAAAAGGGGGGGGGGGGGGGGGGGGAGGGGGGGGGGGGGGGGGGGGGGGGGGGGGGGGGGGGGGAGGGGTTTTTTGAAAAACAAATCGTGACACAGAGTAGCGTACTGTATGCATGGCTTAGGTGGGCAGAAGAAAATAATACAAGGTGACAAACTTTACCCTTCAAAATGTCTGTTGTGTCCAAACCTGTCTCAAAGATGTACATGTCCATAGCTGATATCTGAAAAACACACACACACAAGCGCGCGCACACACACACACACGTACGTACACACGCGCGCACGCACGCACACCCACAGTTTGCATTATCCTTGTACAAGAATCGAATTGTCTACCACCTGGTAAGATATCATCTGTATTCTGAACAACAATAAACAATGTCGCAACAAAACCTTCACAAGTGGCAACGACATGATTACACATTCACTCAGGAAGCAAGAAGATACATGGCAAATGCTAGGAACAGAGACACAACAAACAGATTTCCGTGGAAACAGGCATACTGAAGGTGAAGGTCATTCCGCTGCGATGACGGCGAGGTACACATCCCCTACGATGTCAGGTTGTCTGCCCTTACTAGAGTCTTCATGAGGCAAGGTATATGATAGGCTGTCCTGACGAGTGTCTTCAGGAAACAAGGTATACGACTGGCTGTCCTTTCTTCTTCTTTCTTCTTTCTTCTTCTTCTTCTTTCTTCTTCTTCTTCTTCTTTCGTGTCATTAAAAACATTAAAGGTTGGCAATACCTATTTTTATTCCCTTGTACTCTTCTGCTTGGAGTACGGAAAAGTAGCTCTCTCAAACCTGCATGTACTGGTAGAGTATGCTACCTTGTGAAAATTGCTTTTCCGTACTTCAAGCAGCAGAGTACACGGGAATATGTGGATATCATTTAGAAGGTTAGAAGTCCCATAGACGAGTGGCACTTGGACAGTGAACTGCCAGAGGTTCATATTGTCTAGGGCACTGTATTAAAGAGGGAAAAGCCCGTCTCTCTCTCTCCTTCCGCCGCATTAACTGCCCCTGATTTGAATCAAGTACACGTTCACTGCTGGGCTGACAGATAGTTTTCAAGTTGAGCCTAAACAATCCACCATCCATCATTGTTTGCCAGTTACGACTGTACGCTGTGCAGGCAGACGCCCTTGCCATTTAGGTTCTTACTAGTGTATTGGAAACGTTTTTGTTGATTTGTCCTTTGTTTTCAATTTTGTTGATTTTTTTAAAATTGAATTTTTTTTATTTGATGTTTTAGTTATTGTAGCTTACTATGTTCTTTATATTTTCGGCCTTTAAAAAAAAATTGTACTTAATCACAGAATTGTTTCTTTATATCTTCAAACTATTCTATGTGTCCTTTGGGAGCTTTGTGGATTTTTTGCATTTATTTATCTATTTTGCGTGTGCACGTGCACTCAAAACACACACACACACACACACACACACACACACACACACACACACACACACACACACACACACACACACACACACACACACACACACGCTGGCACAAAGTGTCCTCTCTCTCTCTCTCACACACACACACACACACACACACACACACACACACACACACACACACACACACACACACACGTACACACACACACACACACACACACACACGAACGCGCGCGCGCACACGCATGCACACACGCATACACAGAGAAAGAGGGGGGAGGAGATGGAAGTAACATTCATATTTCATTTATCGATGATTATATACATTCTGTTTAAACTACAGCTATATCTAATATGTTCAAAGTAACTGTCAATCATAATTTTTTTTTTTTTATATCAAGCCATTAAAAACATGGAACATAATCTTTACCTATTATCATAATGACCAGTTACTGCGACCATCATAACCAACTCTACCACCCCCACGACATCACCAAATAGAAATTAAAAACAACAGCAAGAGCGTTGATGTTCCTTTCATCCATCACAATCGCCCACATCGCAACACACCAGTGAAATTTGTACACAAACAAAACAAAGCAAAACTTTAAAGGACTAAATACGAGTAAGAAAATAGTGCAGGAATACTCCATCTCAAAATGGAAACAACAACAGTAACAACAACAACAAAAGAGGGGAGTGGGGCAATATGAGGTTAGTGGCCCTACAATACAAAGTACACACACACACACACACACACACACACACACACACACACACACACACACACACACACACACACAAAACCTACAGGCTCACTCACTGAGTTGGATTCCAGAGCCTAGGGTGACAATACCGGTCAGCACAATCCCTCAGGACTGATGGGTGCCGAAAAGATGGGAGGCATGGCTGCAGCTACTGTAAATAGGCCTTCCTCCGAATGTCTGTTCACCTTGAATGGATCTGAAGGTTCGCGTCCACGTCACCCCTTTGATTGGGAATTCACACCTGAAAGAGGACAGCCACGCTGTAAGATTTGTGTGTTATCTCCTTACCTGACCGAAATGAAAGACCAAATGTTTCTCTAACGTGACGAATCCTTGTTTTAACTGGTGTGAGAACAGGGGTGGGAGGAAAGCCCCCTTTCCACCACCACCCCACCCCTGAGAAATTAGGGTACGGAGGTGGGTGTGTGTGGG
>JADBJO010000402.1:505000-512500 GCA_016801955.1 Conus betulinus
ACAACCAACCCAACACACCTGATTTTAATAAAACTCAGTGAAGAGATGGACTTTGGCATAAAACACGACGAACCCACTAAATGTTGGTATGGACCCAGACGACAAGGGTGAGTCCAGAAGGCGATCGCTCTGGGTAGAGGTCTGCCTTTCCCTGCTTTCCCTAGTACTTACTTACTGTGGACAGCGAACTATGGATATCCCTTTCTGCCTAACCATCCGTAAACGATATAATCATATACTTCCTCTGTCGGTATTTACACTTGTTCAGTAGGGTCCGAGCAGCATGCTATGACATTTATCTTGAGATGGACTACCGAGGACAACACAGCTTAAAAAAAAGAAAAAAAGAAAGAAAGAAAGAAAGAAAAAGAAAGGAAAGGAAAACCCTATCTTGACGTAAATTAAACCCAAACGCATGTTACAAACAAATCAAACTTAGATTTTGCTTTTGAGGTTTTACAGAACAGCCCAAAGTGTACGTTTTTATCATTATAGCCAAAGCAGCCACACACAGTCCACAGTGTACGTTTTCCATCATTACAGCCAAAGCAGCCACACACAGTCCAAATTGTACGTTTCTATCATTATAGCCAAAGCCGCCACACACAGCCCAAAGTGTCCGTTTCTATCATTATAGCCAAAGCAGTCACACACAGCCCAAAGTGTACGTTTCTATCATCATAGCCAAAGCAGCCACACACAGCCCAAAGTGTACGTTTCTATCATCATAGCCAAAGCAGCCACACACAGCTCAAAGTGTACGTTTCTATCATCATAGCCAAAGCAGCCACACACAGCCCAAAGTGTACGTTTTCTATCATCATAGCCAAAGCCGCCACACACAGCCCAAAGTGTACGTTTCTATCATCATAGCCAAAGCAGCCACACACAGCCCAAAGTGTACGTTTCTATCATCATAGCCAAAGCAGCCACACACATCCTTTTCGGAACTGTCAAAATCACACACAGAAAAAAGTTCACATCACGAAGTCTAACCATCACCACCATCACCTCTCGAAAAATAAAAAAGAAACAAACAACCAAAACAGTCTACAACATGGCAGCCGAGCTACCCACTTCTTAGAGCACATAAAACTATGCTATGCATAGAACGCCAGACATTCGCCTTAGGTTATATCTTCCAGATTAAAAACAAAGGCGAAAACTATTGATGAAAAATGTTCATGTGACCCCAAGTATAACTTAAAATGCCATTTGTGCAAACAGACTCTGCAGAATGGACAGGTAGTATCCGAATCTTGACGTTGTGAAAAATGTCCGCTATTTAGTAGCCAGATTACAGCAAGAACAAAAAGTAGTAAGTCACCAATTGTTTTCAGGTGGGAAAAATATGTAAACACTACCGGAATATTGAACTGAGAGTTGTCTATAGAAAAAAAAAGGAGACAAGAAAGAAAGACAAACTTAATACAAAAAGCAGAGTGAAAAATAGTGACAGTAAAGAGGCAGTTACTTCGCAGAACTCCCAGAAGGCAGGGGAGCTGTTTTTATTGAACAAGCTCCTAACATTTCCGCGGGGAAACAACAATGCAACGTGAAGCTTGTTTCAACATTTTTATTTGCCTGATGACAAACATTATGCAATAATCGCAGAAGTTTCAAGAAAGTGCCAAAAGATTTTATACAGTGTTTTTTAAAGCATTTCATGTTTTCTTTTTATTGACCGTGCTGTGCCGTGGTTGTCGAATTTTCAAGGATATTCCATGCATTTTAACTAGTTGTGCTAAGTTGTGATTTTCGAACTTCGAATTTCACAAATTAAAAGACCAGGGTTTGGGTTGTTTGAAAGTGATCCATGAATTCTGTTGGCCTTGAAGGACACCTATCCGTTTGGAGGTCAACTGGGTTGGTCGTGTGCGAATCGAATTTCTGATTCTTCTGGTAGAAGACCTCAAAGTTGTTACCAGAACTGATCTTTTTCTGTCTCTCTGTCTAAATGTGATACAACAAGAGATTAGTTCAGATCTTCTCATTCATTCCAGTCAGTTTTGCCGAATGTTCTCAAGCATTTAGGCAAATTAAGGGTAGTTTTGCTGTTGTTGAGAGCAAGTTCCTTGGGTTCTTCAAGTGTGCGATTCAGGCATCACCCAGGGGGAATACCCCGAGTCGTTTACTGAAGGAGGGGAGTTACTGGGAAGGTTTCACATGTCCGAGGGATAGTGACAAGTAGTTGCCGACCTGCCGGTCCTGGCTAGAGAAGAGTGTCCACCATGAGACTGGCTATTAACTGGGTTGTCCAGCGGGCTAAAAGGAAGGCAATCGTGTCAGGTGACCGTCACGGGTAGGCGACCGTCAGCCTGCAGGCAGAGTACAGCGACCCTTCAGTCGTTCTTCTTCTGAGGAATGAATGGAAGGCTTCGGCCTATTGAGGGGTTTGCACCTTGTTGTCTATAGGGTGTAGTCACCACTTGAAGCATCAGTCCTGGCTGGTAGAGAAGTCCAGGCTGTTAGTATAATGGGTAGCTTTGGGGAATGGAACATGAGTTGAATAGGAGGTTATGCATTAACCACTTGGTACCCAAGTCCTTGTTGGTGCTAACAGCTGTGGTGTGTGTGTGTATGTGTAGGTGACTAGTGATTCCATTGGTGGAATAAAAATAACTGGGGAGTTATTGGTACAAATCGTGTGTGATGTGTGTGTGCCAGTGATTCCATTGGTTGAACCAGTTAAACTCGAGTTCTCTCTTGTTTGAGAATGGATATAAGGTGCCTGGAAAACCAGGAAGTGTGTGACTCACTTAAGGGAAAGTGAACTCGCCCGTCTTGCTGAGGGCTCAAGAAAATACAGCGAGAAGCAGAGGTTTGCTGTCGCCTCGTTGTCTCCTAGGTGGGGGGACGTAAGACAGTGGAGGTTGCTGTAGCCTCGGAGCCGACGACGAGAAGAATTGTCTCCCGTGTGGGGACGGTCGACAGCAAGACGTGTTAGCCTGTTGGAGCCTAGACAGGGAGCTGCCAGACAACGGTGGGGTTGTTTGCAGCCAGAGAAGACCTGTGGGAGAGACCTGACAGGAGCCCTTTCCGTGGAGAGGGCGAAGTGCGGTGGAGTCCGGAAGACTCGGTGTGAGGGTGCAACGCGAGCTACGTTGCCAGTGTCCCCCAACTGGGATTTGGCCAATCGGGAGGACACAACAGTGTGGCAGCTTCAGCTCGTGGTCGCACAGTGTGATGAGAGAAACTGACGGTCAACCAAGGAATGCTGGCAAGTTATGGACGTTTCATTTGTTCTTAAGTTTATAAATGTGCAAATGTAATAGTGAAATATTGTCTTTCCTGGTTAAGTAAGAATCACTGAAGAACAGGGGATGCGATTTATGAGATTGTCTGTATGGTGTTTACATTGTTGTATGATACAGATAATTGTGTTGTGTAGTGACGGGTGGGGGGCTCGGAGTCAAGTTAAATAAAAGTTGATTATTTTCTGTGTGATTTTTTGCGAGAAGCTGTTATATGTTAATGTTTCCATATGAACGATTGTCATGTTATGGGTTCGAAGTCGCATTCGATTCCATGATATTGTTATTAACGATCACTGAAAGCAAAACCCACAAAGCATGTTCGAAACTATTTTATCTCCCAAGCAGTTCCTGTAATATTTTTGAGGTTATTACTATTATGGTTATTTTTAAGGTTATTACTATCATGGTTATAATAATAATAATAATAATAGTAATCATAATAATGATGATGACAATGATAATGATTATTGTTATCACTATCATAACAATTATCATTATTCTTATTGTCATCATTATTATTATCATCATTATCATTACCATTATTATTGGTGGCATAAAGAATCTTTACAACAGAATTTCAGAGTTAACGTGTATATATATATATATATATATATATATATATATATATATATATATATATATATATATATATATATATGTGTGTGTGTGTGTGTGTGTGTGTGTGTGCACAATTCTTAGCCGCTGACAATGCTTGGGTTATTGAACAGCAGGGCTGACCACTCAGACTGTTCCATATCTGTTGATCTCCCTTGCATCCTTAAATGGATCCTCAAGCATTGGCTCAAAGATTGTCCCTTACATTTTATACAGTTTGCGTAATGTTTTTAGTTTTCAACAACTTTTTTTCCTCTCTACACTTTCGTTTTGTTTAATTCTACTACCTTTCGCTGGCTGCTTTGGGGGTGCTGTTGGATTCTTTTTCGAACCCTTGGCGGTCGGAACAACCACAGAATTATGGACTGTGGTGTGTCTCTATCTGACGCCAAGAGTACAGACACAAACAGCTGAGTTTCCCTGATAAGTCCCATCCAGCGAACGAAAAGATCACGGAACAGGCAATACATATCGAGGGGAAAGGCCTCGGAGCAGGCAATACATATCGAGGGGAATTGTGATACTTCATTTATGCAGCTAGTGCGAGAGGAAAGGCCTCGGAGCAGGCAATACTTATCGAAGGGAATTGTGATACTTCACTCATGCAGTTAGTGAGAGGTTTTCATGTTTATGATATACACATTTTTCCATTTGCTTTATTTTCGTTTGTTTTCTTTCTTCTCAGTTTCAAATCTTTCCCGGGTCAGTAGTACTGTACTGATGGAAGAATCGTTAACCTGCGCTTGATTTCCCCCACTACTTGATTGTTCAGTTATATATATATATATATATACACACACAGATACGACATAGTAGACCGGTATATATATCTCTTGTTTCGGAAGGCATGACATATCCATCAGCCAAAACCCTGTCTGATGTATAACCTTTGGCTGGTATGCAAAGTACACGATGACTGGACATAGATGAGGGTATGGCTTTTTTTGTGTTTCCAGTGTGATGATACCACCATTATCAGAGCATAGGAAAAAACACAATGGCTAAACAAAATTCGAACACATTTCCCTTTCGATCGTTTGCCTTTTATGACAATGTTCCTCTTGTTTGTACTAAAGATTAAGTAGACTTTAAAGTGTAAGAAGCTGAATTACAAAAACTGGACAGTTTAAACTTCTTCGTTTTTATTTTAAAATTCAAATTGTCTCTTTTCTTTACATTCGATTTATGTTGGGGTCCGTCATTAGTCCAGTTTTGTAAACTTGCTTGTGACTGGGCCACAAAGTCTGCCCCACATAGCATCTGCAGACCAGAGCATTTCCATGTAGACACGGGGGATTTGTAACTGCCGGACGTTACACAGTGCTGAATCAACAAGACCAATACTTCACCTGCACGGTGGTTGGAAATGAGGGGACGGTAGCAGAGAACAACGTGCAGAAGAGACTGTGAAGGAGAGGGAGATCAGAAGATGTGTGTGTGTGTGGTAGGAAGGGAGACAAAACTAAAAACCAGTGTCTCCAAATGATGACATTATAAAACATTGTGGACGAATGTTTGCTTCATCACCATGAAGTTACAATGAAAATGGTTGTCATTGTCACTGTTGTCATTTTTCATTTTCATCAACAACATGATCATCACGATCATCATGATCATCATCATCATTATTACGCCCTGACAAAGGAGACGCACAGAATCACCAAAGCACCCGACGCTATTCCACGTCTATCGAGCGTAGCACATAACGTATCTATTTATTCATTTATTTGCTTGTTTTGTTTATTAATCTATTCACGTATTCTTTATTTTCTTCTTGGGTTAAACTAATCAAGGAAAATCATCTCACCACTGCATGCTACTTCTGTTAAAAAAAAAGTAATGGACTGCTGAAAAGAATAGAAAAAAGGACAGGTGGGGGGGGGGGGGGGGGGGGGGGGGGGGGGGGGGGGGGGGGGGAGGGGAAGAAAAGGGGGGGGGAAAGAAAGAAGAAATGACGAAAAAGGAGTGATGAGATAAAAAGATAAAGAACAAGAACGAGAACAAAGCAGCACTACAAAAGACGACCTATACTCAGAGAGAGAGAGAGAGAGAGAGAGAGAGAGAGAGAGGGAGGGAGAGAGAGAGGAGACAGAGAGACAGACAGAGACAGACAGAGAGAGAGAGAGAGAGAGAGAGAGAGAGAGAGAGAGAGAGGGGGGGGGGGGGGGGGGAGGAAAGCAAGCAAGAAGTAAGGAAAAGGACAATAGCAACAAGTATAGAAAAAAGAAGATCAAGACCAAGAAGTACAAGATGAAGGGGACAGGCGATACCCATGCTGAGGCAGACTCCTCCATAAGTCTGAGGAGGTTACCCCCACTGGACACGCTTGGTCCCGGACGACTCAGACATGTTTAAGCACCATCTTGCAACTCTCAAGTAGGAGCAGTGATCCGTTTAGAACTAGAGCTTTTTTGAAGACACTTGAGACGGGACTTTGGGCTTTCCCCCCTTATTGAGTTCTTGTACGCCGCATGCGAAGGCCAGTTTTCTGTCTATGCTTGTTTCCCTAGGTCTGCTTGTGTGTGTGTGTGTGTGTGCGTGTGTGTGTGTGTGTGTGTGTGTGTGTGTGTGTGTGTGTGTGTGGTATGTGTGTGTGCATGCGTGCGTGCGTGTGTGCAGAATGGTATTATTCAAAATATTAGTGTCCTTTTTTCATTCCACGTATGCAATGTAATGTAATGTAAAAAGGATATTTATAGAGCGCTTTACGTTGTGAGAGCCCAAAGCGCATATTACAGAAAAAACATGAAAAAATTATAATTCTAATTCAAAGCGCGCGCGCGCACACACACTCACACACACACACACACACACACACACACACACACACACACACACACACACACAACACACACACACACACACACACACACACACACACACACACACACACACACACAACACAACAACAACAACAACAACAACAACAACAACACACACACACACACACCGCCGGGAAAAAAAATCATTTGTTGTCCCATAACTTTTCTACTATACTGTCTTCTTCACAACCACTTCGTTTCCATTCAGGCCTTACGTGTATTTAGATACACTGATTTGAATCACTGAGAACAATGGTCGCAGCCAAATGTAAAGCAAGAAAAGAATATCCTTCATTCCACTTCAAAAAATTGAGATTTCAGACACGTGGACTCTGCAATTCTATGCTGTAAACACACAGGCACGCTGCTAAAAGGGAGACTTAAGAAACCTTGATGCATTATAGCTAGACACCTCAGATACTGAATGTCATTGAGGTCTAGTTTCATCCTGATCGCACATTGTTTACCTACCACTGCACCTGCGGCCTAGACCCCACGTGTCACCAACCCACCCCTCCTCCCACCGTCCTCCGTTCATGGCAAGGGGCGGAGGATGGAAGGGAGTGGGGGGGGGAAGGGGGATACAACAACAATCACAATTATCACATCTAGCTGCAAACTGAGGCGACTGCAGGCGGAAATCTTTAATCTTAAATAAAGTGTTAGCGAACCGCCAAGAGAAATGTGGACAAACGAGTCACAAGACAAAACACAACGCGTTTCGACCTCTTAGGTCTTCTTCAGGCAAGACACAAAGAAATAGGACAATGACAATGAACGAGTTTGTCACTTAGCTTGATCTCTTC
>JADBJO010000402.1:550000-557500 GCA_016801955.1 Conus betulinus
CGTCGTCCCTCCTGCTCCTTCTCCTTCTTTAAATCTCCTATTTTTTTTTTTCCTGCCGATACTTTTCCACCTTCACTTTCCTCTTCTCCTCCTTCATTCTTTCTATTCCCCGCTTCTTTGTTCTCACCCCTTCCCGTGTTTTCTTTCTTCTTCTTCTTTCTTCTTCTTCTTCTTTTTCTTCATCATCATCATCATCATCATCATCATCATCATCATCATCATCATCATCATCATCATCATCATCATCATCATCATCATCACCACCATCTTCTTTTTCTTCTTCTTCTTCTTCTTTTTTCTTCTTCTTCTTCTTCTTCTTCTTCTTCTTTCTTCTTCTTCTTCTTCTATATCTTCATTCCCACAGTGTTGAAGACGTCTCCTCGGCATGGGCCGGACAAAAGGCTGAGACCAGGCAGGGCGGCATTACCGGAGGATGGACAGCAGTGAGCATTCTGATCTTCACGTCCCTGCCCTTTCTGAGCGTGCCCTGCGTCGCTCTGGCTTTACTTTTCTGCCCGTCACATTCTCTACCTTCATGTTGATGGTTTTATTTGTCTGGCGGGGGAGAGAGAGAGAGAGAAAGAGAGAGAGAGAGAGAGAGAGAGAGAGAGGCAGAGACAGACAGACAGAGACAAAACGATAGACAGACAAACAGGGGAGGGGGGACAAATAGAGAATCAATGAATGAATGGCTTATCCACGAAGCGATCAGCTCATCTCAAGGGGTTTCAAAGTACGAACATTATTTCACGAATCACACATATTTACAAAAACACTTATATTATCAATATGATTTTTTTTTTTTCATTTTCATCTACGAGGTATAGTTGTTACAAGAGCCTCTAGGGGAAGGACTTGGAACATTTTCTCCAAGAGATTTATGTTAGAATTTCGACTCCACCCTCTCTCTTACTAATGAGAGAAGGAGCAACTTTCCGGTGCTCGTCAGCGAAAGAATTTTTTTTTCTTCTCAGGACTGTTAAAATATTCAGTAGTGGCTCAGGGATAAGTTTCCCTAGGTTTGTACTCTTAAAAGCACTAGCAGCTCCGAGAGACAGAATTAGAGAGAAGTTCAAACCTTCAATGCTGGTTGAACAGCAAAGAACTGACACAAGTCAAGTGCACTTTCACATATTATCAGTTTTACTTGTTTATACAAGGGTGAAATATTCGACTCTATTTCACAGAAATCAGCTCAGCCTGAGTTTTGGTGCACACTGTTTCATCATTAAGGGAGGGAAAGTTCTGGATGAGTTGAGTTGGAGTCCACTCGGAATATCAGAACTTATCTGATGTCGGAAAGGATAGTTTGTTGCTGGTGACTGATCCACTTCTATGGACCTGCTGCTCAATTGCTGGGCTGTGGTGTTTCTTCATTACCAGGCATGCCCAGGGTAGAGAGGGACCCAGGTTAGTACTGGGAGATCAGTGAATCCTAGACAAGGAGTTCATCTTGCAACATAACATTAATAGCAGAAAGAAAAAGCATAGTGTGTATCAGGGGTCTGATTAAATTTTCTGTCTCCCAAGAGAAAAACACAACAGGATATACTAGGCAAGTACAGGTTGGAAGCAGTCCAATAACATGAGATCCGAGGGTTTTGTCATTTAAGTCTGTGGTAGAAAATCTGTTTTTGTGATCCTTGTCATTAGGTCATAATTTTGTTGGTCAAATAATTTGCAGTCATCGAGAAAATGTAATTCTTCTTCAACAGCGTGACATGTCGTGCATAATCTGTCTTCTTTGTCAGTGTTGGAATAACGGCCACTCTCAATTTGGAGTTCATGGGCACTTGTAATCTGGTTAGTGCTCGTCTGCAATCTGCGTCAATGTGTTGCTCCAAATAAGCCGCCTGTTTGTATTCGGTAGCAACTGTGGCATAAAAATTTGAGCTTGGGTGTTCTTTCGTTCTTTTGTTTATCCCAGAAGTCAACATAAAACGTTTCAAGCTTCGCATTGATTAGAAACTTTAGGCGAGTCACACTAAACGTACTCTGATTTTCCCAGACATGCTGTAATCCTATCGTTGACAAGGTTTGTCGTGTAAACTTCGTCCATTTGCTTTCTTCGGTGTCGTGAGAGATCATTGACTGGTAAATCTGTTGTTGATAAGAATCTTAGTCTGACTCTAATATGTGTATCCAAAATGCGATAATCAGGGTTATCACTTTAAAGTAATCAGGCATCTCCTCAGTTCGCCCAAAACTGGCAATGTCATAGCTTTTCTATGGACTCTTAATAATTACCTGCAGAATTTAATGTGTGCATTTTAATGTGTGAATTTGTTTGCAAGACAGGTCTTAAACAAATGCTGCATTTTCATTTCTTGACATATTTCATCATTGCATTGGTAAGAGGATGGGAACCACACCTCCGACCCATATGTGAAGATGGGAGAGACTAACGAGTCAAATAGTACTGTAACTGTTCTCATATTTACATTTTGACCATAAAGCGGTCTCTTCAAGGTATGTGCAGCTTTATTCCCTTGTCTTGCTAAGTGTTCTTGGGTTTCTGTAAAATATCCGTTTTTACGGAAAATGACTCCAAGATTTTTATATTCATCTACTGTTTCAATGATGTTTTCACCACAATTGAAGAATAGTGGTACCTTTGGGTCTGATTTGGGAAATACAATGACCTTTATTTTCTCTGTGTTGATTTTCATTCCCCCGTCTAAACAGTAGTTGTGTAACTGGTTTTATTTACGTTGAAGTCCCTGTTTTGAAGTCGAGAGGATAGCTAAATCGTCTGCATATAAAAGATATGGAATTTCGACTTGTTCTAGATTGGAAATTCTTGGGGAATCATGGTCTCTGAGATAGCCGACAATGTCATTTATGAATGTGTTAAATAAGGTGGGGCTAATGGTATTGCCTTGGAGGACGCCTTTTTGTATTAATATTTCCCTAGTGAAACCAGATTGGCTTCTTCTACAAAACCGTAGCCCCGTTGTAATGTCTTGTATCATTTGGTAGCAATTACCAGTTATTCCCACTTGCATCATTTTCGTGCCATTTATTATCAAATGCTTAGTTGAAGTCAACAAAACAACAGTAAAGCCTTTTAGTTCCGTCTTTTAGTACCTTATCATCTACTTTTGACAATATGAATATTTGATCAGTGGTCCATGATCCCTTTCTGACCCTGCTTGCTCCTTTGCCAAGAGGTGGTTTGCCTCAAGATAATTCATTATCCTTTCATTTATTGTGTTGCAAAACTTTTCCAAGCGAACTATTTAAAGTTATGCCTCAGTAATTGTTGCGGTTGGATTGGCCGCCTGACTTACAGACTGGGACTGTGATTCCCGTTTTTTCCAGAGGTCCGGGTATTTTTCTGATTTTAAAATTAAATGAAACGCGTCTTTCAGAAGAGGAGCAATTTCAGGTAACATTGCTTTAAGCATTTCGTTTCTGAAGCCATCTTTGCCTGGATATTTTTTTTTATTTTTCAGCTTTCTGACCGCGTTCCTTACCTCCATTTCTAATATTTCATAATCTAACTCTGAATTCCCAGAGGGGCAATTATTTAACATCTTAAATGCTGTTAGCATGCCATCAACTGTTTGTTTTCGTTTTTCTGCGATCTTCTGTTTCTCTCCTATTAGTGTTTTAAGATGTTCAAACCATTTGTTCGCGCTGAGGCAATTTGCTTGACCATAAATTTCGTGACCGTATGTTTGCAGTTCTCGTACAGTTTTCCATATTGAATTGAAATCAGTTTGTAGGGCTTCGTTTAGGGAATTAAGGAGTTTGTTACGATATGTTTTCTTGGTTTTCTTTAAAAGTAGTTTATATATTTTACATTGTGAAAAGTATTTTTGCCTCAGTTGTTTGTTTTGTGGGTTTCTGTCGACCACGTTTTAGCCGTGATCTTATCTCTCTTCTTTGGGAATGACAGTCTCTGTCAAACCA
This sequence comes from Conus betulinus, assembly GCA_016801955.1. Classification (NCBI taxonomy): domain Eukaryota; kingdom Metazoa; phylum Mollusca; class Gastropoda; order Neogastropoda; family Conidae; genus Conus; species Conus betulinus. The sequence continues at coordinate 553,916 of JADBJO010000402.1, forward strand.
CTTCCCTCTTTCTACGTCTAGATTTTTTCCCGATCCATCTTCGTTTAAGCGCCGTCTTTGCTGTGACTGAAAAATATATTCGTTATGTCGATGTCATGTTCATTTGTTGTAAGTTGTGTTACAATGTCGGTCTTGATTTTTTGAATCATGGTGCGTATGTTGGGCATTTTGGAGGTTGCTACTACTTTTTCGGCAGACTTTTCATTCCACTGAAATACTACATATCCTTCTGTATTTAATGTAGAATTCCTATGAATTAAATCGTTACGTGACTGTTGTTTATTGTGGGTTGTGAGAGGAGAGGCTTGTCTTTTGTGTGTAATGTGTTTTCATTTTCTAAGGGTAGTTGGATCAATAACTCGAGTGGACAGTGGTCAGAATGTCGTGTCAAGTCAGTCACTTTCATGTTCAACACATGTCTAAGCAAATATTGTGAGCAAAGGAAATAATCTACTGCGCTGCTTCCCTGTGAATTATGACAAGAGTACAATCCTGCAAGATCTCCAAGCACTCTCCCATTCAAAACACACATTTGATTTTCAACACACATGTTACATAAAACGACGTCCGTTCTTATTAGTTAAGAGGTCCATCGACGGTCTTTTCATGACATTATCAAAATGGTCGTCAGCAGGTAAATCATAATAATTCTTCTCACTGTCCAGGGTAATGCAGTATGACTGTCAGTGTGAGGGTGGTGAAAAAAAAGGGGGGGGGGGGGGGGGGGGGGGGGGGAAGGGATGGGGTCAAGGAGCGGGCAGGGTGTCTTTGTGTTAAGTGGAAACTTTCCCTTTCCATTGTAGTGCTATCAGCTGAGGGGGGGGGGGGGGGGGGGGGGGGGGGGGGGGGGGAGAGAGAGAGGGGGGGGGGGGGGGGAGATGGGCGACGTAGTTATAAAGTGGCGTAAACTTTCACTGTGCCATTGAGGCCACATCAGGGAGAGAAGGGGGAGGGGGGGGGGGGGGGGGGGGGGTTTTGAGAGGGGAGAGATGGAGAGTCGGCATAGATTTGCAAAGCTGAATCTACCATGAAAAGATTTTCAAAGATTTTTTTTTTTAGCTAAACGTCAGATGTTAAAAGACAGTCTTCTTGCACCAGAGAGAGAGAGAGAGAGAGAGAGAGAGAGAGAGAGAGAGAGAGAGAGAGAGAGAGAGAGAGAGACAGACAGACAGACAGAGACTATAACCTCACACAGGCAAAGACAGACGGACAGACGGGACACACACACACACACACACACACACACACACACACACACGACCCTCTGACAGACAAAACGGAGGTGATCACCTCCCAGGCGGGCAGCCCGTCGCCCAGATCGAGACCCCTGCCGCTGCTTTACGTCGACACTGATGACGACACTGATGACGTTAATGACGTAATCCCCTGCTGTTAACGTTGTCATATCGCCCGTCACGAGAGCAGCATCGCTGCCTTATGACATTGCACGGGAGGGGAGGCAGTGGGGGAAAGGGAGGTGGTAGGAGTTGGGGGCAGTGGGGGGGGGGGGGGGGGGGGGGGGGGGGGGGAGGGGGGGGAAAATGGAGGCTGGGACGGTAGTGGGCGGGCGTGGGTGGGCGATAGGGGGGGGTGTGTGATGGGTAGGAGGCGTGGGGGTGAGGGTTCATCGTCTGTCGGTGTATGACGCAGGGGCAAAGGTTAACCGCTCTTTTATGACATTGACACGCAACTTCGGGAGCTCATGGGACCCTGCCCTCACTGCCCTCCCAAGGTCCTGAGGCCCTGGTGTGTTCATTTACTTATCTACATATTGAGTGAATTGCGTTATCTATCTGTCTGTCTATCTGTCTATCTGTCTGTCCGTCTGTCCGTCTATCTATCTATCTATCTATCTATCTATCTATCTATCTATCTATCTGTCTATCTGTCTGTCTGTCTGTCTGTCTATCTATCTGTCTGTCTGTCTGTCTATCTATCTAACGATCTAACCGATCTATATACCTTTAATATTCTAATCGTTTGTTTATATGATATTATGTCTATCTATCTGTCTATCTAATCATCTATCTGTCTGTCTGTCCATCTGTCTGTCTGTCTGTCTGTCTGTCTGTCTGTCTCTCTCTCTCTCTCTCTCTCTCTCTCTCTCTCTCTCTCTCCCTCCCTCTCTTTCTTAAAATTCCGGTTTAATGTCCGCAACTAAGGGAAGTTGATATGGCAAACGGGGATAATCAAAACCCAGGACAGTGGGAGTTGGGAACTATCTTACTCTTCGCTGGAGCCACCAAATGACAGCACTTAAGGTAAGCAGCAGACTAATAAGTTTGTGTTCGAAGCTATCAGGATTCGAACCCGTAATATCTGACTACAAGCTGAACGGACGTTATACCACTGCGCTTATCACAGTTAGGATATTGATTAACTGACCAAGGATACAAAAAATCAAAACAATATCCAAATCTGATATACCTCACAGACCTCAATGTTATATTTCTTTGACATGTCAAAGGCCAATGACAAGAAATGAACACTCAGTCTGACAGACTCATTGAAACCCGCGTGCAGATTTGATTTAAAATGTAGTTTCATCTATCTCTAAAGAACAAAAAGTAACACGTGTTTACTGAGAAAAAAGGAAGAGAAAGGAAATAAAACTGAGGAGGAGCATAAAGAAAAAAAAAAAAAAATAGAAGCATCATATTTATCTCAACCCCAATCATTCTTTGTCTATCCAAAGTGAGCGTTCACCGTCGAGTAAGCGAACAAAATGGCAACTGAGCTTCAGTTGAATTCTGTTCACCCTGACATCTGATCTAGTTAAATACATGGTCGTACCGATCCACGCACCAAGCGCCTGTGAATCCCTGGAACTCTTTTAGTACAAACTGTATACCAGCGTTTTGGAAATTCGTTCCAAGAATGCTCCATTTTTCTGCTACTCTACCTGGATTTGGGATACAGCAAACTGAATAGAAAGCTGGATGAGGAATGAAACAGGGAGAACCAACAGCAAACTGTATAGGAAAATTGGACAAGTAAAGAAAGAGGGAGAAGTTACACAAACTGAATGGAAAATTGGACGAGGAAAGAGAGAGGAAGAAGTCACAGCGAAGTGAATGGAAAAGTTGCACGAGGAAAGAAAGAGGAAGCAGTCACAGCAAGGTGAATGGAAAAAGTTGGACGAGGAAAGAAAGAGGAAGCAGTCACAGCGAAGTCAATGGGAAAGTTGGACGAGGAAAGAAAAGAGGAAGCAGTCACAGCAAGGTGAATGGAAAGTTGGACGAGGAAAGAAAGAGGGAAGCAGTCACAGCAAGGTGAATGGAAAGTTGGACGAGGAAAGAAAGAGGAAGCAGTCACAGCGAAGTCAATGGAAAGTTGGATGAGGAAAGAAAGAGGAAGCAGTCACAGCAAAGTCATGGAAAGTTGGATGAGGAAAGAAAGAGGAAGCAGTCACAGCGAAGTGAAATGGAATGTTGGATGAGGAAAGAAAGAGGAAGCAGTCACAGCGAAGTGAATGGAAAGTTGGATGAGGAAAGAAAGAGGAAGAAGTCACAGCGAAGTGAATGGAAAGTTGCACGAGGAAAGAAAGAGGAAGAAGTGACAGCGAAGTGAAATGGAAAGTTGGAT
>JADBJO010000402.1:562500-565000 GCA_016801955.1 Conus betulinus
ACAAACCACAGACCCGCAGGCAACTTGGGACAGGCTGACAAAGAGAAGAAGAGGAGAGAAGAGAAGAGGAGAGAAGAGGGAGGAGAGAGAGAAGGGGGAAAAAAAGGAAAGGAAGGATAAAGAAAGAAAAAAAAAAAAAGAAGCGTTTAATCACGAGCGTAAATCACTTTCCACAACAGGCGACTGTTTGTGGCGGTGATCGGTCAATATCGACCCCCTCCCCCTTCTTCTCTCCCCCCCCCCCCCCCCCCCCCCCCCCCCCCCCCCCCCCCCCCCCACCCACCCCCCCCCCCCCACCCCCCCCCCCCCCCCCATTCTATTCTTCCTAGCTCCAGCCTCAACCAGTTCCCCCTCCTTCTCCAGCAGTTGTCTTCTCCCTCCGCGGAGGCCCCTTTAACGATCTGAGCTTTTGCCTTAAAGACTGATGAGGGAATGGGGGTGGGGGGTGGGGGGGATGGGGGAGGGGGGGGGGGGCAGTGAGAGCGAGAGCTAGAGCCGTTTGCGGTCATCAAGCAATTCGTGCGCCACCATCCTCCTCCCTCCCTCCTGTTCCAGCCCCTGTACCCCCTCTCACCTCACCTCCCATCAAAATACGGGCCGATGCTCGACTCTTGTTCGACCTCATGCTGACGGCATGCCCCCCTTCTTCTCCTCTTCTCCCCCTCCCCTCCCCCCCCCTCCTCCACCCCTAACCCCTTCATCCCTTCGAAGACACCCCCTTTTCCAGTCCACCTTCCCCCTTTCTTGACCGCCCCCCCCCCCCCCCCCCCGCACCGCCACCCCTCCCTCCCTATCTTCCTTCTCATCACAGTATACCCCACATTCTCACACTGCCCCCCATCCAGTTTATCACACCCCGCCCCTCCCTTTACCTCCTGTCTCTGTCTCTGTCTATCTGTCTGTCTGTCTGTCTCTCCCCTCATCCTAGCCACTCACATTCTTACAGGAAGCACCTCGTCCTCCTTCCTGCTACCCGTCCCTTACCCCCTCCCCATCTCCCCCACCCCCACCTCCACCCTCCCTTCTCCTTCTGGACATCTTCCGCAACTTGAGGGTCTTCCCTCTTGTTCGAGAGGAGGAGGAAGACAGTGAAAGAAGAGGGGAGGGGGGCAGAGGAGGAAGCGGAGGTGAAGGAGGAAGAAGACAAAAATTCTGCGTTGCCGCAGACGACGCGGTGAACGTGCCTGCTGGGTGTGTGCACTGAGGAAGCTTCGATGTTTTCTGCCCTGAGATGCTTCCAGCTATTTTCTGCCATTGTGCCAGTGTGTCAGCCCTCTTCCTATTAGCCTCCCGTCTTGGGGGTTTTAGGACTTCTTTCCTTTTTTTTTTTTTTTTTATAGTTCTTCTGTGTTTGAGAGGGAGAGAGAGCGAGCGAGAGAGAGAGAGAGCGAGAGAGAGAGAGAGAGAGAAGAGAGAGAGAGAGAGAGAGAGGGAGAGAGGGAGAGGGAGAGAGGGAGAGAGAGAATTCTTTATTCAGTTGCGGGTCAAAAACACCCCCTACTGAAGACAGAGAGAATTCTTTATTCAGATGCAGTTCAAAAACCCCTTACCGAAGGCAGTGCACCAAAATACAATGTATTGCCAGCATTACAATTACCGAAAGGCTGTTTTCAAAATCAGAGAGAGAGAGAGAGAGAGAGAAGAGAGAGAGAGAGAGAGAGAGAGAGAGAGAGAGAGAGAGATCCAATCACGCAAGAAAGGATAGATTTTGCACAATATCTCAAACGAAACACACCGAACCAGACTAGATGCTGAAAAAAACACATCCAGCGGAGCATTCCTGAACTAGATTTTTTTTTTGTAGTCTGCTGCTTGTATATCATTCAAATTCCAGCACTCTGTATGAATATGTTTTCATGGTGATTTGCTCATCACACTGTGTGCACCATAGATCTTCTGTACCTTTCAAGAGATCCAGGTGAGTGTCAAGAGGAGGAGTGACCTGTGTGTGAACAGCACGGACCTGTTTCATTTTTACCAGTGGCAGATGGCAGCAGTTCTTTTTGGGGCTTGGAATGGTCTAAAAAAAATTTGCCGTCAACACCACTAAATGAACGTCAGCAGGAACATTCTGCACATCAATGCGATCATTCTGAAAGTCAAAATATTGAACATGAATGTATTGAATAGTAACACTGTGATTACGAATATAAAATTATTGAACATTAACACATTGAAACATCAATATGAATCCAATGAACATGAACACATTGAACTTTGATATAAATATACTGAAAATCAAGGTATTGAACATCAGTGTGATTACACTAAGCATCAACATGAACACTTCTGTACATTAACTGACTGAACACCAATATGAATACACTGACCATCATGACGAACATTCTAAACATGAATACCTATATGAATACACTGAACATCTACAGAAACATTCTTTACGTCAATATATTCAACACCAATATGAGTATACTGAATGTCAATACGAACATTCTAAACATCAATAATAAATAAAAAAATACTTCAGTACACTGAACATCAA
>JADBJO010000402.1:580000-582500 GCA_016801955.1 Conus betulinus
TTGTTAATCAGACGAGCCTCCAAAACCACAGATGGCGCTTCACGTTAAAAGTCCGCCATGATAGCGAACGGTCAACACTTCACATTTCTTCCCGCCTCGGTTGCGTTTTCATTCGGGCACTTCCGCGTTTTTTTTTTTTTCTCAGGACGTGGGGATGGCAGGGGGGGGGGGGGGGGGGGGGGGACGGGTAGAGAGGTAGAGGGAGGAAGCAGCGAGGCAACCTCACCCTGTCTGGGAGGAGAGAGTCGAAAAATAGTGTTCAGCAAACGGTCCGAAATGATACCCGATTCCATATTATGTGCCTTACGGGATGCTACGGAAAATAATGACAATCATCATCATCATCATCAACATCACCCGCACCACCATCATCATTATTATCAATAATAATCATAATAACTGTGTTTACATAGCGCTTTCTCGTGTGAAAGACAGGTAAACGAGGGGTTTTCAGCTTAGCTTCAAAAGATTCTAGAGTTACTTTCGGGGCGAAGAGGACGGGGTAGACAATGCCATATATGTGGGCTGGAGACAGAAAGAGAGGGCGACACAGGCTGTTGATTGTTTAAATCAGGACATTCGGTAGCGGAGTGGATCCGGCGCGCGGAACCTGTGATAGTGGATAGTGATTGAAGGTGAAGACAGTCACTGATATAGCAAGGGGCAGAGTTGTGGATGCATTTTAATCTTGTAATTTATCGTAATTAAGACAGGCAGCCAGTGGAGAGACAGTATGGGGGGGGGGGGGGGGGGGGGGGGGGGGGGCTTTGATGCGATCACGTTTTATTTTCTTTATGCGGACTCGTCTGGCGGCAGAATGTTGCAGGGGAGGGGGGGGGGGGGGGGGGGGGGGGGGTTGGGGGGGGGGGGGGGGTATGGGGGGGGGGGGGGGGGGGGGGGGGGGGGCAGATAATACAGGCAAAGCAGACAAGAGTGAGATACACTGTCTGATGGGAGACAGAATCGAAGAAGTTACTTGTTTAGATGTAGCATCGGTGGACATGTGTTTGCCAGTTGATCTTTGTTCGCTGAGGATACTTGCTTTCAGCTTTACAAGAAGAATCATGAATACACAGGGTTATAATAAAAAAAAAAATCTGTTTAAGACAGAGAGATTGATCATGTACACATTTCAGTCATAGTAGAACACAGTTTTGATCTGAATCATGCTGTGCTGCACGTGCCTGCTTGTTTGTACTTTTGTGTGAATTCCTGGGTTTACTTTTTAAATAGAAAAAAAAAATTGTCCTTGGCAAAATCTTGGGAATATAGCTCAGCTCAAAATAGGACCTGTCTGTCTGTCCGTGTGTCTGAAAGAGAACTATATAAAACACTTGGGCTGATCTTCATTAAATTGTCTTGGATTAGAGATTTTAGAAGACATTATTAACTCATAGGCAAAGATTTGATATGAGGTTTAGAAAATAATCTGTACATCAAGCACTGTCATTCAGTTCATATAGAAAAAAAGACATTTATCATTGACTTAATGTAAACATGTAAGCACATATACTGAACGGGTAGAATCACGGGCAAAATCACAGGTAAAGAGTAGTCATGCAGTTTTCAAGCAGTTTAATCAACAAGTACATATGTTCAAATGCACACACCCACACACACACACACACACACACACACACACACACACACACACACACACACACACACACGCACGCACGCACGCACGCACGCATGCACGCACACACACACACACGCACGCACGCGCACGCACGCACACAGTGTGATGTACGTTTAAGCACAATCGCGCTGAAATTTATCTGAAAGCGGATTGAAAGAAGAAGGAACGCGTAGCAGGAAGCGTATGACGGGAGAACTAAGATTTTGTTAAGTACCAATCATGATGAGTTTCAGTTTCAGTACAGTTTCACCAAGGAGGCGTCACTGCGTGCGGACTAGTCCATATACGCGCCACACCACATCCGCTAGGTTTTGAGACCACACTACGCATGATTTGAAGAATCATGATGAAAGATAGAGAGTCCGGCAAACTGAGTAGCCCGACGACACAATTACACAAATATAAACAGCCTAACATGAAAAAACCAAGTTTGACTAAACAGCCATCTCTGTTTCAACATCTTCAACCGTTTAAAAATCTTCACTTCATCTCCAACGCAAACAAGATGCATGTTGTTTCTTCACAGTATGAATTCATAACGTATATTGTTTTTCAATGATGTAATGTTATATGCATGTGAAGGTTTGCGTCTTTTTAAAGGAAATGAAGGATAACTGCTTAACAGCTGCTGTCGATGAGGGAAGGAGGAGAGAGAAGAAAAAATGTTTGAAAGACAAATTTAGATGTTCGAATTTACAGAAGAAAATTAGAACAGAGTTTGAGAGAGTGTGGTAGGCCGGGATGGGTTGTTGAGGCAGTAATAGAATGAATGTAATCATGGTGGTGGTAGTACATACAATACCAGTGACTGCCAGTGTGCGCTGATCATGGCAAGACACTGGCACTGCTAGAGACTGGAGT
>JADBJO010000402.1:595000-602500 GCA_016801955.1 Conus betulinus
TTTCGCTTCATTTTGTGTATACTCTTTACAATTCGATGCAGCTTACCCGTGAGTCTGTGATTTGATAAAACTGGCCATAGCAATTTGGTGACATTAGAGTAAGAAAATCGAAAAAATGAGGCCTATAATACCTGAGTGTCCGCAAAATGTCTGTAAACCGCGGCTAACAAAGTCAATGTATGATCAGCTGTAAACACAGCTTTTCTGCTAAAGCAAGCGTGATGTTCACCAGATCAATCATTCATGTTTATGCATTCCTGCATTTGTTTTCAACAGATAATAAAACCATAGATTTTACTGGTTATGCCATATAAAGAAATGCCAGTTAAGTCTTTACATTGTGTATCAAAATATTCTTAAATAGTGGTAGAATATGGATTCGTTACAGTTTTTCGGTCAAGGACAGAGTGAAACAAATGAGCTTAAAAAGATTTTTTTCATGATTAAAAAAAAAAAAAAAACTCAGCCATAAAACCATCTGGACCAGCAGATTTGCCATTTTTTAGTCTTTTTTTTTCATTGCAAGCTGATATTGAAATTGAAAATATACTGTCTATCATCCTGTACTTCATCTTCTACAAATATATTATTATCATTTCTTTTTGAGAGAGAGAGAGAGAGAGAGAGAGAGAGAGAGAGAGAGAGAGAGAGAGAGAGAGAGAGAGAGAGAGAGAGAGAGAGAGAGAGAGAGAGAGAGAGAGTTTACCACACGACGATCTTGCCCCCCGTTTTCTTTTGTTTTTTTTTTTTTTCAAAAATATGAACAGCGACAAAGTACAACGACCCATACGACATATTTCAGCATCACACGCGGGTCTCACCACCTCATTATTTCCCAATGGATTGAATCATCGTCACTTTTAGCACTCATACACACATCATACACACATCACTTCACTGCCATTAGTCCTGGACCAAGGTGGCATGGAAATGTCACAGCTGAGGTCAGGCTGTTACCGTGAAACAGCATGCTGGCACAATGGTAAAAATCACGGGCTAGGGGGAGACTGATGGAGATGGTTTCAGCATCAGAATCATTATCAGTCGGCTCATACAGACTCGTTGACAATGCTATGGAATCAAATGAGAGCACTTAAAAACCACACAGTCACGTTTCATTTTCTTAACGAACGCGTCTTTAAAAGAACCTTGGGTCAAACGTAAGCGTACGGAACTCAGTCGTGAGTTAGAACCGTGGTTGGGTCGATTTTTACGGGTTTGAAACCCTCTCAGTTCACCCAGCATACATTGGTACCTGATACAGGTCAGGATAGGTTAAGGCAGTGGAAGGACAAAAGGATGAGCTTCGTATGGCTTAATGCCGTAGTCGAGACACGATCAATCTCTGACAGTTCACTTCATCAACGTCTAGTACGGTATGAGATCTTACCTTAACCTAACAATAGGAGGGGGGCTGGGGGCTGGGGAGGGGGTACTAAAATTGTTTTATAGTGCCCACAGAAGAGGCAAGCAGGTTTGAAAAAAAACATATCTTTTTTATTTTCAAAAGAAAAAAATTATAATTAATCCGCTAGACAAAAGGGACAAACAAATTGCAAGACAAAACACAACGCATTTCAGTCTCCTTGGTCGAAGAGGTCGAAACGCGTCGTGTTTTGTCTCGTAATTTATGCCTTTTGTCTGGCGGGTCAATCATAATTTCTGTTGGAAAAAAAAAGTGTTTCTATTTTCGTCTGCCGTCACCTTATTTGAAACTACTACTTTTTTTTTTTCAATTTGAAAATAATCGACTGGCCTAAGAAGACAATATATAGTTCATACATCATGACTGGAAATAAAGTTCCCTGACATTCGTCGAAACGACCCTGTCCGTAGGTCCACAAGGGGCTCAAAGAAGCGTGCTTGCCGTGGCTGGCTAATCTTCCGAGTGGATTCACACATAGGGTGACAGTCCAGCGGAAGAGGCGACCAGAAATGGAAATAGGGGGATCTTTATAAAACTAGAAGACGGAGATATGCGACAGTTTATGCCAGCTATTTGTACTCTTCAGACAATAAAGCTGAAGTGCGGGCACAGAACACCGCTGCCAGACCTGCAAAAGAATGGAGATAATCCTGTAACATTAGAGTTGTCATGTTTTCCCCATGGTCTCTCTATAATGGAAGCACTCCAGCTGTCTGGATAAGTCATTAGCAGTCAACTGGATGTACTGGCATTGACACTGAAGTATCCACGGAAACGAGGACGCCTGCATTCACGGTAAATGTGTTTTATGTGTATGTGTGCAGGTTATGTACGCGCTGTGTGTGTGTGTGTGTGTGTGTGTGTGTGTGTGTGTGTGTGTGTGTGTGTGTGTGCGTGCGTGCGTGCGTGCGTGTGTGTGTGTGTGTGTGTGTGTGTGTGTGTGTGTGTGTGTGTGTGTGTGTGTGTGTGTGTGTGTGTGTGTGTGTGTGTGTGTGTGTGTGTGTGTGTGTGTGTGTGTGTGTGTGTGTGTGAGTGAGAGAGAGAGAGAGAGAGAGAGAGAGAGATGCGGTGAAGGGTAAAATTCCAGAATGATCGGCAGAATGACCGGCAAACGAGCTTGCCGACCTGAACAAGTTCCTGCGGTTCGCCTGCGCTCTGCGGTTTTGCCATCGATTGTAACTTCAACGGTTTAAAACCTCCACTTGAAGCACCCCGTTAAACATTTGCAGACAAGTCGCCTATCATGTGAACAAAATGCACATTAAACACATTTTCATGAAACATTTTCAGCAAAAATACCCGTGGATATCATCCGAGTCGAAACAGCTTTTGAACCTCTAAAAGCCATGGATTTACCCAGATTTTTGTTTTTAGGCAAAAAAAAAAAAAAAAAAACAACAGGCAGCTATTGTCAAAGATGTTCATGTCGTACTTGTGGGTGCTGGAGCTAAAAGGCATAAGAAAGAGAACTGTGTTTTGTTCGCCGGTTCTCGCTAAACTGCGTCTTTCAGAACCCCTAAAAGAGGATCAGCGTCAGATGGAGAGCTAATTGAAGCATTCACAAGGGTTGAATTCGACCTTCCAGGGACTGGGAAAGCCATGTGCCAGGAAGAATAGGTGCCATGGAAAAGGCACCACGTGTGGAGACTATTGGCTACAAGCCGAGATTAAAGTTCATTCCCTGAAGTCCGTGTCGATCTTAGCCTTCTTTCTTTTTCTTTCTTTTTTTTTTTCATCTTTTTCTTTACTTTGTTTTTCTGTCTTTTTGTGTTTTCTAGACCCAAGCTCACGCTAGCTTCTACCTTGCCATCTCCCCTGCTTCTTCGATGCAAAGAAACTCACCGAGGGGCAAGCCATACTGTTGTTCTTCCGTTCGTGTTTGGAGTTCGCGTTGTATCGCTTTGCTGTTGATTTGTATTGTGTTTGTTTGTATTATACTCTCTCTCTCTCTCTCTCTCTCTCTCTCTCTCTCTCTCTCTCTCTCTCTCTGTCTCTCTCTCTGCTACCATTTTTTTTTCTGAAGCGGCTTTTCCTATGGTTTATCTGGATGCTGAATTAACCTCCAACAAAGATTCTCTCCCTGTGATATACTTTTACAAAGTTTTGTATATTTGTCTCAGATACTCTCTCTCCCTTCGAAGGCCCTGTGGGGTGGAAGATTTGTCTTTGTCTAATTTAGATACCAGATGCACCTTCTAGTTAAAAAAAAAACCGTTCTCTTTCAAGATTTGTTTTTTTGTTGTTTGGAAATTGTTTCTTTGGTTATGGTCCAGATACTGATTTGTCACCTTACACTCTTTTGCTGTAAGAGATTTAAAAACAAAATTTGTCTTTGTCTATACAGGAACTACACGGCACGTGCACACAGAGAGAGAGAGAGAGAGAGAGAGAGAGAGAGAGAGAGAGAGAGAGAGAGAGAGAGAGCGCGTTCTGAATTATTTTCCTAGAACACACACACACACACACACACACACACACACACACACACACACACACAAACTTACTTACGCCACACACACACACACACACACACACACACACACACACACACACGCGCACACACACACACACAAATGCGCGCAGGCATGCACACCCCTTACCATCCTCCACCCTCACCCCCCACCCTCACTATACACACGCGTGAGTTGTGCACGATTTGCATCATTCTTCTAGCGGTCTTTTCACACACACACACACACACACACACACACACACGAAGGTGCTGTAAGGACCCCGCAGCAGCGCACCTAGCGGGACATTGTGCTCGACAAGGCAGATAATCGGCTTGGCGGCAGTTCCCTCCCTTGTCTGTCAATTTTGCGGCTAACCAGTATTGAATACGCTGGGTCGATTATATCGCCATTTACGGGGCGTTTGGTGGGCTTAGGGCCTGTTGTGCTGGTTTTTGTTGGTTTATTAGCCATGCTGGCAACAGATCACAGAGAGAGAGAGAGAGAGAGAGAGAGAGAGAGAGAGAGAGAGAGAGAGAGACAGAGAGAGAGAGAGAGAGAGAAGAGACATAATGTGTGTGTGTGTACACGAAGCATGTGTGTGTGTGTGTGTGTGTGTGTGTGTGTGTGTGTGTGTGTGTGTGTGTGTGTGTGTGTGTGTGTGTGTGTGTGTTGCCGTTTTAATTAAAAAGGACGTTTTTAACAATGGATTTTATGGATTTTCGGAGCCAGAATTTGACCAGAGTGGATATTATTTATGAGCGTTGGGGGTAACGGGTGGGTATTGCAGTCTACTGCGTATTAATCAACAGAATCATGCCAATGTCACATAAAATGAACAGGGTGATAGCTGAGATTAATCTCTTTTTAGCCTCAACCTCTAAAAAGAACATGTTCACGCTGAGTCGTGGAACAATGTTACGTTCTTGTTAGAGACAGAAAGTCGTGGAGTAGAATGTATAAAGTTGTGCTTGGAGATAGGGGGTGTAATAGTAGAGCGTAAAACTGATCTTGCAGGTATGGGGGCATGAAGTGGAATGTTAAGTATGTTCTTGGAGATAGGGGGTCGTAGAGTAAAGTGTAACTTTTTTTTTTTAGTGAAGGTGTAGGGTTGTGGAGTAGAATGCAAAGTTATTCTTTGAGACAGAAGGTCGTGGAATGAAGTGGAAAGTTGTTCGTGGAAGCAAGGTTCTTGAAGTAGAATGTAAAGTTGATCTCGGCGACAGAAGGTCGTAGAGCAAAGTGTAAAGTTGTCCGTGGAGGGTGAGGGGTCATGCGAATAGAATGTAAAGTTGTTCTCGGGGATAGAAGGTCGCCGACTAAAATTAAAAGTTGCACGTGGATGTGAGGGGTCATGGAGTAGAATGTAAAGCTGTTCTTGGCGACAGAAGGTCAGACAGTAAAGTTGGTCGTGGTGATGAAGGGTCACAAAATAGAGTGTGTTAAGTTGTTCTTTTGAGGCAGAGGGTCGAGGAATAGTGTTAAAATGTTCATGAGGTAAGGGGGTTGTGGAGTAGAATGTAAAATCGTTCTTGAAGCTTAGAAGTCCTAAAGATAGGTGTTAGGTTGTTCTCGGAGGGATAGCATCATAAATAAAATTGTTAACTGGCACTTGAAGGCAAGGAGGTCGAAGTGTAGAGTGTGTAAATCATTCCTGGAAGTATGGAGGTCATGGAGTGGAGTAAAGATGCTGTTTGAGGTAAGGGGTCGTGAAATAGTAAAGTTTGTTCTTGGCGGTAAGGGGTTGTAGAGTGTAATTGTTGTTCTTGGTTGTAAGAGTTTGTTTGGTAACAGAGTTATTTTTTGAGATTGAAAGTCACGGGGGTAGTGTATGTAGTGTTGTTTTTAGAGGTATGGGCTCGTGAAATAGAGAACAGAGTTTTTTTTGGAGATGGGTAGGTCGTGGAGTAGAGTGTAACGTTGTTTTCGGAGATAGAGGAGAGGAAAGGGGTCGTGAAAGAGAGTGTAAAATTGGTATTGGAGGTAAGTGTGGAATAGAGTGTGAGTTGTTTCATGGGAGTAGCAGACCGCGGAATAGAATGTGAGTTGTTCTTGTAGCGGATAGCGGATCATGGTGGAATAGTGTACGTTGCTCTCGGAGATAGGGAAATCATAGACCAGAGTGTGAGGTATTGTTGGAGGCAGGGAGAGTGGCCGTTGTGGAATAGAACATGGGCTGTTAATGAGGGTAGTGGGGTCGTGGAAAAGAGTGTGAGTTGATCTAGGGGATGGCGGATCGTGGAATTGAGTGTGACTTGTTCTTGAAAGCCCTAGGATAATGGAATAGAGTGTGAGTTATTCTTCGAGGTATGAGCCTCGTGGAATAGAATGTGAACCGGATTTTCTTTTTGGTGTGGGGGTTCATGGAATAGGGTGTGTTGTTGTTCTTGGAGGAAGGGGACTCGTGGAATAAATTGGCGTCAGTTGTTCGTGGGAGGGGCGTGGAAAGGGGGGGGGGGGGGTGAGTTGTTCTTGGGAGTAGGGAAATTGTGGGGAATGTAAGTGTGAAGGGGGGTTGTGGTTGGGCGTAAGGGAGTGGGTCGGGATAAAGTGTAAGATAAGAAAGCCGTGGAGAAAAGTGTGAGTTGTTCTTGGGAGTATGGGGGTTGTGGAATAGAGTGTGAGAAGTGTTCTGGAGCGTAGGGGCGTCGTGCAACGGTGTGGGGTTTTTTTTCTTGGAAATACATGAACACCGGGAATAGAACGTGAGTTTCGCCTGGAGTAGGGAAATCGTAGAATGAAGTGTGAATTGTTGTTGGATGAAAGAGAGTCGTGTAACAGAATGTGAGTTGTTCTGAAAGTAGGGGAGCCACGGAATGGAGGGGTAAAGCGTTGTTGGAGGTGAACTAGTTCGTGCAACAGAGCGTGAATGTGTTGTTGGGGGTAGGTGAGTCGGGAAATGGAATGTGAGGTGTTGAGGGAGGTGGGAGGTTTTGGAATGGAGTGTGAATTGTTGATGGAGAGAGGGGGTCATGGAATAGAGTGCAAGTTGTTCTTGAAAGATGGGGGTGGAGCGGTTGTGGAACAGAATTTGATTTGTTCTGGCAGATAAGATAGTCATGGAATGTTGTCTGTCTGTGTGTCCGTCTACTCTCTCTCTCTCTCTCTCTCTCTCTCTCTCTCTCTCTCTCGTCTCTCTGCCTCTCTCTCTCTGTGGCTGTCCATCTGTCTGTCTGCCTATTTGTCTTTTTCTGTCTGTCTGTCTGTCTGTCTCCCTCTCTCACACACACACACACACACACACACACACACACACACACACACACACACACACACACACACACACACACACACACACACACACACACACACACATGCACGCACGCACGCACGCACGCACACACACACAGACGCACTAGGTGGGGGGGGGGGGGGGGGGCAGTGGGTGAGCATCGACAGTTCCAACTCCGCGCACCCAACCCTATCCCTGTCCCATCGGTGTTCTATCTTCTGAATGCCTACTAATAGCGGGCTCCAGAAAAAAAGCGGGAAAAGAATTACCTTGGAAAGACGTCATCAGCAATTTTCCCTTGGATATTGTAATACCGTTTTTTTTGCGTCAATTACACTGCCTCCTCCTCCTCCTCCTCCTTCCTCCTCCTCCTCCTCTCTTCTCTGTCTGTC
>JADBJO010000402.1:607500-620000 GCA_016801955.1 Conus betulinus
AAGCTACCGCTAACTCGTCCTTCAAACATAATTTCTATCCGTTGTGTTCTCTTTTCGTCAAGGATCAAAGCGAAATTAGATTAGAAAACACCTTATGTTTTACAAAGAGTCAAATAAACGCGCAAGTTGGGCAGATTTATCGTTTAAACAAATATCACTTTCATGTTCGACAAAAAGAAGCTTTCGTTTCTTTTTTTTCTTTTTTCAAAGGCGAGTCACCTAAGGGGGTTTTTAATAGGAAGCCCCTGTTGAAAACCCCACGGTATAACTTTTTTTCCCCAGCAAGATATAGTCTGTTACACCTCAAAAGGTACGGCATGAAGTACTCCACATGATGAGCGTAGAAATCTGCTCCAACCACGGACATTCTCATAACTACTCTCGTTTAGCGGGCTGGAATAGCTCAGTTGGTAGAGCGCCAGACTCGTGATTCTGGGGTTGCGGGTTCGAATTTCGGTACAAGGGAAATTTTTCCCTCGGAGTTAACATTGATTCTGACTCCATTCCCCGTATAGTCCTTCGAATGAGACTATAAACCGATGTTCTGCGTGTGAACGCACGCACAACATCTCGCACACTCGTAAAATCCCATTACCAACTTTCGGAAGAGAAGGCCAGTTTGGTCGTTGGTATGGATGACACGTTACACATAGCATGCACCTTCCCCGAAGATGGAGTATGGCTGCCTTAATGGCGGAAAATAGAACGGTCATACACACAAAACTCCACTGCCTGTCTATACAGGCAGTGCCCCACAGAAGTATCAGCCTGCGTACGCAGAAAGAAAGAAAGAACCACTCTCGTTTCTGCGTATCCGGACTTGAGCAGCAGGGCTTACTGAAAAGTTGCAGTCATTGTCGTTGTTACAAATTTCAAATGTTTATCCATATCAAGCTTAAAATACGGTTGGAGATCAGGGTAACTGCAAAAATTTCCAGAACATGTAAACCGTTCACTTCTTTGAATGTGATCAGACTATTTTTGACAGCTACAATCAGTTAATCTCTGACTAAAAATGTGGGGAAAAATCAGCAACATTACTAACACCTGGATTCAGACAACAAAACCAAATCCAATCTCAAACAAACAGAGCCGTATGTATTGGTTACCAGTTTTCCTTACCTCTCGTATCTAAGTCAAACAACCTATGATATGCTTTGCGAGGTATTCTGGTGTCGTCCAATTGCACCAATTTTAACCAGTTATTTGAACCAATATATGTCTGATATCTATGAAATCTTTAGGAGTTCGTCTGTTGACACCTAAGAATTTCTTGAGGGCAAATGTATGCACTGATTCGCAGTTCATTGCTGCTTTATCCATGCCCCATAACTCAGAACTGCATTGAAACTATGCTGCACTTGAGTGTCAAATAGCTTGAGAAAGAGAGAGAGAGAGAGAGAGAGAGAGAGAGAGAGAGAGAGAGAGAGAGAGAGAGAGGAGGAGGCGAAGGGAGGCGAAGAGGATGGAGGAGGGGAGGGGGGAGGTGGGGTACCATTCTGTCAGCACACCATCAAAATTCCAGGCGGGCAGAGCTGACACAATGACTGCATACTGTCAGTCTGGTGACACACTGTGTGACCGCCTTCCTGTCAGACCGAGAGGCGCAACGACCTTCACGCTCGGCCGACACAGCACGCCGCCTTGCTGTCTCCATCACAGGGGAGAAATAAACGGCCCCATTACCCAACAGCCTGTCAAATGCTGCTGACAAGTCCAAGGGACGATGTAGTATATCTGCAGTTTGGTCACAGATGCCGCATAAGGGGGGTACTCTAAAAATATGACTCGTGACCTTTTTTTGCTCTGCTTTTTGGAGAGTCGTTTTAGCAGGGCGCGGTGCACGACACGAGTTATTGCCCTTCTAGCGGTGCAGGATCATACAAAGGGCGGCAACTATGGAAGTGGGGGAAAAGAAAGAAAGAAAGAAAATGTAGAGAACTGGATTACACCAGAAATACAGGCATATGTGTGAGGCACATGCCGACAAGACGACAGAATGATGTTGGTAACAGCAGTCCCCGTTCAAAATTGAGGGTGATAACTTGTTGGGTGTGGGCGAGGAACGGAAGTGACGTCATGGGTAATTGTTAAAAAAAAAAAGTGGAACATCTGCGCTCAGCGTCTGCTTTGTTTTCTTCAGTTTATTCACATAACGTTTGAAACTATCATCAAAAACAAAAGAAGAGAACTGCATTTGCGCCGCTGCAGGTAATAATGAGAGAGAGAGAGAGAGAGAGAGAGAGAGAGAGAGAGAGAGAGAGAGAGAGAGAGAGAGAGAGTATACTCTTTTTAATTTACTTTTGCTCGAAAAGTCTCAGCACAGTCCTTTCTCTTTCACAATATTGTAATGTATTTGTGTTCCTTTGTCCATCTACTTATATTTAGATATCTTAACTGAAAACTCTATGCTCATCGATTAAAGAAGAAAGCTTGCCTAATCATATGTTCTCAATGTCTATCAATTCTGTCTGTCTGTCTGTCTGTCTCTGTCTGTCTGTCTGTCTGTCTGTCTCTCTCTCTCTCTCTCGCGCGCGCGCGCGCGCGCGCGCGCGTAATTGTGTTATTGTGTATCCATGGATAAGTCACCCCCTTAATTCTTTTTAAAGGGCAAGATGTCATGCGTGTCAGAGCTGTGAACTCCGATGAAATGTATCCAGGATGAAGTACTACTGCGAAATTAGAAATGAAGCTTTCTAGAAATATTCATATTAAGAAATGAGTAAGAGTTTAGCTCCCAGATATTGTCGATACATGCAAGGATGAAAAACAAAACAAAACAAAAGTAATGCCGAGTTTTTAAAAAAAAAAAAACTATAACAAACAAACAAATAAACACAACGGGGACGCAGTAAAAAGAAAGAAAGAAAGAAAACAAACAAAATTATCCCAAGCACAGAAGCAAAAAAAAATGACAAATTCCATCACCCCCACCCCCCACCCCTTTCTCTCCGTTTTTCTCTTCTTTCATTTTAACAAAATGAGTTAGGCAAGCAAAATGGGGTCGGTCATGTCGAGCTTTACTTTGACAGTAAACGGATTTGGTATAGCATGGGTGAGCTCGGGGGTGGGGTGGAGGGGTGGGCGGGGGTTGTCTGAGAAGAAAATTCATTCTTAAAACAACTTGAGGCCG
Organism: Conus betulinus; assembly: GCA_016801955.1. Lineage (NCBI taxonomy): Eukaryota > Metazoa > Mollusca > Gastropoda > Neogastropoda > Conidae > Conus > Conus betulinus. Next base: position 610,634 of record JADBJO010000402.1, read on the forward strand.
GCTAATATCCCGTTTCAAACAAAACTGGCATTTCAAGATGAAAGATGATGTAACCCATTCATGGTTTCTCTCAGTTAAGGGCATGTTACTGCCAGAAAAAAAAAAATACTTGAAAAAAAATGCCAGAAAAAAAAGAAAATACTTGATTGTTGTTATTAATAAATGACAGAAGGATACGGTTTGCTAAATTAGACCCAGAACACTGATGTGAAAGTGAACAGAATGTAGTTTAATTCTGGAAGAAGTATATATATATACAGATGATATATATATATAATATATATATATATATATAGCCTATATACGTATATATATGAAGTTTTGATGTGTAAATGTTGTACAGATGGTTGTAAGAAAAAGTTTGAACCAATTTACATTTCACAGTAGAGCCTACATATAGACGTCAAAAAGAAAAGTCTCAGATTGTAAATTTTACTGCTGCAAGGCTTTTATTATCCTGTGATTTGGGTAACATTACCTTTACAAGCCAGATGTGCTGCAGAGATTTATGATATAATAATAAAAAAAGGAAGGTGAAAATGCTTGACAATGATGGTTGATTTTGGAAATGTCTGTAAGGCTTTTACTATCCGTTGCAAAGCTTAATGATGAACATATCAAAAAAGAATTATACTTTTTCTACCGTTCACACGTCGTCGAAAAATAATACTGAAGGATCAGGTGGTGGTGATGGAAGTGGTAGGGTGGAGAAGATTTATAAAGGGAACACGTGTGTCTGAAATATGTTACACACTTCTGTATGTTATAGATAAGAGTGGTGCAATTATTGTCAGCCAATTAAAATGAACATCAGATGCATGCGTGTGAGGTACAGCGTTATATATGCTTTTAGTCTGCAAATGGGTTTTCCATCAAAGTTTGAGATTGAAGAGAGCGTTAAAAAAAAGGAATCACATTTAACATTTAGGTTAAATGTTAAATGTAAATGTGATTCCTTTTTTTTGTTTTTTTCTTTGACAAGCGTTCATCGTGTGTCCTGTACTTTGTTCGTCAATGTTACTAACCCCCAATCTTTCTAAATTTTGCTTTCGTTCTCCGCCATCAGTCGCTCCATTTTGAAATTATGTTTAGATAGTTTAGATTGTTGACTATCGTGTACAAGCAGCTTACTCCACAGTCATAACTTTTCTTTTATTAAAAGTACGAAACTCCACAGACCCCCCCCCCCCCCCCCAATAAAAAAAAAAAACACAAACACACACACACAAAAAAAAGAATTTTGAAGCGTCTGGACTCTGTCTCTGTCCTTCTCTGTTTTTATGTCTGCGTGTGTCTGTCTCTGTCTGTCTGAATCACGACGATATCGTTCTCCTTTTGTTTGTATTGGATGCACGATTTCTTGCATTGGATGTATATACCATCCCCTTCATGAGGGGCTATGGCCTTTTTGAATGAATTGTCCCGTATCCGTCTGTCTGTCTGTCTGTCTCTGTGAAACACCTATCCCTCAACCCCCGTCCTCCCTCTCCCCCCTCCCCCCCCCCCCCCTTTCTTTCACTCATGAGGAAACTGATCCGGAAAGACAAACTCTGGCCCTCATCAGAGACAGCTGACGTGCAAGCCTGCAGGTGCACCAATCTCAGGGTATCCACACACCTGCCGTGTGACACATCCCTAACCCCACACACCGACATGAATGCCCTTGCGTATCCTGGTCATCGGCGTCCAGGTGCTGGCGTTCACGTGCACACCGACCCTCACCTTCAATGCACGCGCGAATGCTCTGTGACAACCATTTTATTTTTGTATGGCGTATGTTAGCTGCTATTTTGTCAAGTTTTTTTTTTTTTTTTTTTTTTTTTTTTTTTTTTCGAAATTCTAACCATGTCTTCCGTTGCCCTGTCCAGAATCCAGGGTGAGAAAGGAGGAGGGCTGGCTGTGTATTGGTCTGGCATCGCACCATAAAAAATCCAACAACAGCACCAGCAACAACAACGACGACAACAACAGCAGCAACAACAACCACCATCGACGGCATAGAAAGGCCAGGAACATCTTCAGAAACAAGAAGATGGAGAGCCGAAACACAGGCTTTGAAGCGGTGTGTCCGTCGACTTCTAGATTGTCACTGGAAACAGCGTGTCACTAACACAGAAGTGAACAGACTCATAGGCGCTATCAACATTCAGCGTGTCACTAACACAGAGGTGAGCACACACACACTGACATCAAGAACATCCAGCGTGTCGTCTACAAACAGTTCACCACACACACAAACGTCAGGGACATCCAGCGTGACAAGAACATAGATGTGAGGTGAGCACACACATAAGCATCTGTAACATCGAGTGTGTCACACAGACACGAGCACACACACAGGCACTGATAACATCTAGCATGTCACTAACAGGTGAGCACACACACACACACACACACACACACACACACACACACACACACACACACACACACACACACACACACACACACACACACACACACACACGCGCGCGCGCGCGCGCGCGCGCGCGCGCACACGCACACACACACACATAGGCGTCAAACAACATCCAGCATGTCACTACTACAGAAGTGAACACACAGAGAAGCATCAACAACATCGTAAGAAAGATGGAACAGACTGGAGACTGCTGGAACACATTCGGCGTATGAACAAGACCAGGCATTCTTGACCTGCCCTCACAGGCAAGGCTAGAGAAAAAAGGAGAGGAAGGACACTAGGCATCAAGGGAAGACCTGTGGAGAAGGAAATCCCACTCTGTGGTTCGTGCTAATACATCACACAGGCAGGCCACCCATCACCATGCACACACACACACACATACGCACACACGCACGCACGCACACACACACACACACACACACACACACACACACACACACACACACACACACACGCACATATATACACACACACATACGCACGCACGCACGCACACACACACACACACACACACACACACACACACACACACACACACACACACACACACACACACACACACACACACACACACACACACACACACACACACACACACACACACACACACACACACACGCACACAAAAGCAGGTACGCACGCACGCACACATGCACTTTTCATCATCATGGTCCTGCCGACCTTACAAGACCTTTTCAGGGCTGTATACTGGAAGAAGAACAGTCGTATTTGAAAGAAAAAGGTCGCCTTTCGTACCAAACATTACATTCTGAAAAGATGAAGAACACTTCGTGGTGGCTAAACTATTGATACCCTCATGGCCTATAAGACGAGGCCGTGCTGAGAGCATTCAGCTTGATTTCCCAAGCAGCATTGGCACTACACACTGCAGAATGGACAGCGAGCAGTGTCCAACTTGGGAAGTGTGTCCACTTCACTATTTTTATCGACTGATCATAACAAAAATGCTGGCGCGATTTAATCAAGGATTAGAAGTAAATGTAAAGAGTTTCAAGAACGAGGACAGGAGAATGTGCTCTACAAAGGTAATATCCGTATACGAGGGCATAAAATGACAGAAAACAGAAGAACGCAGAGTCCGAGAAAGTAAGAAAGCAAAAAACACTAGCACAAGACTTACAAAATCAGATAACCTGTACTCAAAGAGCCCCCCCCCCCCTCCCCCCCCACCTTCCTTCCAGCCGGTACCTCCCCTTCCCACCACCCCTCGACATACACACACAGGCACGCTTGCATGCGCGCACTCACGCATGCACGCACATGCGGATGAACGCTGCCTCGAGAAAAAAAAAAAAAAAACAACAGCAGCAACAACAACAGCAACAAAGATGATGCAACGTACTGTTAACAATCAGCGGGAAAAAAAAAAACATCAGAACTCCAATAAGCGAACTCACATAGAAGAACCGACCACTATCCATTTTTTTTGTACGCTGACATACATGACAAGTCTACAAGCCTTTCCGTTAAAAGACGGGCACGGAACACACAGTCTACATAATTAGGATAATCATTGGCAGCAATTAGCATAGTAGTCGTAGCGGAATGCACCATTTCACTTTGACGGTGCAAGATATTTGCAGGATCAGAAAATGACGGAAATGAGAGGGGGGGGGGGGGGGGGGGGGGGGGGGGGGGGGGGGGGGGGGGGGGGGAGGGGGGGGCAGGAGGGGTGGGAGTGGGAGGAGGCGGGGGGCGCGGGTGGAGGAGAGAGAGAGAGAGAAGGAAAGGGTGTTGGATCAGGACATTATAGAGGTGGGGGTATCGGGGGTGTGTGGATTTGGTTTTAACTTGCTACGTTAAATATGATGAAGTCTCAGCATAGAGAAAGAGGAGAGGAATAGAGTGGAACAGAAGGGGTTGGAGCGTGGGATAGGGTGGCGGTTGGCTGGGGGGGGGGGGGGGGGGTTGGAAGGGGCGGGGCGACGACGAAGGTAAGGGTCACACAGGGGGGGGGGGGGGGGGGGGGGGCGGAGGGACCGAGGTGGTGATAGGTGTCAAGGAGGGAAAAGAAGGAGAGCAGAAGGGCTGGCCTCTATGGCCGGGTCTTGCGCAATGCTCATAATGTCAGAAGCACGAGTTGGGTCATTTGGTTATGTTCGTTTTTTTTTTTTTTTTCTCTCGCTTTATTATATATGCTCCGTTAGGAAGCAGGGCGGAGGTGGAATGACATTTGTGTGTTTTGAATCCCATTGACGCTGCTCTCTCTCTCTCTCTCTCTCTCTCTCTCTTCTCTCTCTCTCTCTCTCTCTCTCTCTCTCTCTCTCTCCCTGTCTGTCTCACTGTGTGTGTCTCTCCCTGTCTCACTCACTGTCTGGCTGTCTCCTTACACCCACATCATCCGTCCCTTCTTGAGAGAGAGAGAGAGAGAGAGAGAGAGAGAGAGAGAGAGAGAGAGAGAGAGAGAGAGAGAGAGCACAAAGTCAACTAAACAGGAAGCAGACAATTCAGATATGAATTTTAGGGTATGAGAGAGAGAGAGAGAGAGAGAGAGAGAGAGAGAGAGAGAGAGAGAGAGAGAGAGAGAGAGAGAGTATGAGAGATCTGTGCTTCTGCATGTGCGTTCATGTGTGGATAGAGACTGATGTATGCGCGCGTTAGTGTGCGCGCGCGCGCGCGCGCGCGCGTGTGTGTGTGTGTGTGTGTGTGTGTGTGTGTGTGTGTGTGTGTGTGTGTGAGAGAGAGAGAGAGAGAGAGAGAGAGAGAGAGAGAGAGAGAGAATGTGTGTGTTTCTGTGTGTGTGTGTGCGCGCGCGCATGCAAGAATTCACTTCAGCTTACATGCAGTTGTGTGTGTGTGTGTGTGTGTGTGTGTGTGTGTGTGTGTGTGTGTGTGTGTGTGTGTGCGCGCGTGTGTGTGCGTGCGTGTGCGTGCGTGCGTGCGCGCGCGCGCGCGCGCGCGTGCGTGCGTGCGTGCGTGCGTGCGTGCGTGCGTGTGTGTGTGTGTGTGTGTGTGTGTGTGTGTGTGTGTGTGTGTGTGTGTGTGTGTGTGTGTGTGTGCATGCATGCGTATGTGCGTATGGATACGCGCGCGCGCGCGCGCGCGCGTGTGTGTGTACATGTGTGTGTGCATGTGCGTGCGCGCATGCGTGCGCGCGTGCGTGTGCGTGAGTTCGTGCGCGGGTGTGTGTGTGTGTGTGTGTGTGTGTGTGTGTGTGTGTGTGTGTGTGTGTGTGTTTGCATGCGTGTGTGCATGCGTATGTGCGTATGGATACGCGCGCGCGCGCGCGCGCGCGCGCGTGTGTGTACATGTGTGTGTGCATGTGCGTGCGCGCGCATGCGTGCGCGCGCGTGCGTGAGTTCGTGCGCGGGTGTGCATGTGTGTGTGTGTGTGTGTGTGTGTGTGTGTGTGTGTGTGTGTGTGTGTGTGCGTCGGTCTGTATGCACGCACTCACACGCTGATGTCTCACGCCCGCCAGCCAGCATATGAATGCGTTCTCCATCTGTCCATGTATCTTTCAGTCAGTCCGCCAATCAATGCCATCTCCTTGTAAACAGTTAGAAGACAAGACGACACTAATGATGCGTTCAGTCGTCATCATGTTTTCCTACTTCTTTCGTCATATACCATTCAGTGATCATTTGCTTTTCCCGACTTTTTCTTAGCAAGGTCGTTCAGTCATCAGTAGGTTTATCCTACCTTTCACCGCAATTGTTGTTCAGTTATCATTGTAATTTCCTACTTTTTCTGAAAATATTTTTCAGTCAGCGCTGATATTTTCCCCTACGACCTACTGTACATTATTAATACATTTTTTATCCTTTTTTTGCATATGCTTTCAGTCATTACCCATTTTTCCCTTTATGTGTCGTTTCGGATCTGTTCTGTCGTTCAGTCCCATCATTACTTTGTACTATATGTGTCGTTCAGCCATCACTGCTTTGTACTCTATATATGTCGTTCAGCCATCACTATTTTGTACTCTGTGTGTCGTTCAGCCATCACTACTTTGTACTCTATATGTCGTTCAGCCATCACTGCTTTGTACTCTATATGTCGTTCAGCCATCACTACTTTGTACTCTATATGTCGTTCAGCCATCACTACTTTGTACTCTGTGTGTCGTTCAGCCATCCGTTCTCACTTTTGTACTCTATATGTCGTTCAGCCATCACTACTTTGTACTCTGTAAGTCGTTCAGCCATCACTACTACTTGTACTCTATGTGTCGTTCAGACATCACTACTTTGTACTCTATATATGTCGTTCAGCCATCACTACTTTGTACTCTATGTGTCGTTCAGCCATCACTACTTTGTACTCTATGTGTGTTCAGCCGTCTCTACTTTGTATTCTATATGTCTACTTTGTTCTCTATGTGTCATCACTCACTTTGTACTCTATATGTCGTTCAGACATCACTACTTTGTACTCTATATGTCGTTCAGCTGTCTGTACTTTCGTACTCTACTTTGTACTCGTCGTTCAGCCTCTACTTTGTACTCTATATGTCGTTCAGCCGTCTCTACTTTGTACTCTATATGTCGTTCAGCCATCACTACTTTGTAATTTATGTGTCGTTCAGAAATCACTGCTTTGTACTATGTGTCGTTCAGCCATTACTACTTCGTACTACATGTGTCGTTCAGACATCACTACTTTGTACGATATGTGTCATTCAGTCGTCACTACTTTATACTGTAGTGTTGTTTAGCCATCACTACTTTATTCTATAAGTAATGTTTAACCATCAATGTTTGATACTATGCATGTTGTTCAGGCACCTCTAATTTGTATTATATGTGTCGTTCAGACACTACTAGTTTATACTTAATGTGTTGTTTAGCCATGACTGCTTTGTAATAAATGTGTCATTCATTCAGCCATCATTACTTTATACTTATATGTGTTGTTCAGCGGTCATTGCTTTATACTGCATGTGTCTTTCAGCCATCATTATGCTATATGTGTCATTCAGCCATCACTACCGGTACTTTGTACTGTATGTGTCATACAGCCATCACTACTTTATACTATATGTGTCGTTTAGCCATCATTGCATTATATCATTTGTGTGATTCAGCCATCATTATTTTGCATTATGTGTGTTGTTTATCCATCATTACTCTATACTGTATGTGTCATTCAGCTATCACTACTTTGTACTCTATGTGTCATTCAGTCATCATCGTGTCTTTACTTGATGTGTCGTTCAACCATCACTGCTGTATACCATATGTATCGTTCAGCCTTCACTTCTTCATACTATACTATATGTGCTATTCAGCCTTCACTTCTTTATACTATATGTGTCATTCAGCTGTCACCACTTTGTACTATATGTGTAGTGGAAAAAAAAAGGTTGGTACAGCAGAAATAGCTTGGTAAAGCAGGAAAACATAGGTACAGTTGAAAAACTTTAGTACAGTGAAAAAAAAAAAAGAAATTGATAGGTGAGACATATTTGGTAAAGTAGGAAAACGTTGGTGAAGCAGTAAAAAAGACTGGGCAGAAAAAAAAAATGAGTAATGTAGTTAGGAAATGTTGGTTAAGTGGAAAAGACTGGTAAAGCAGGAAAATGTTGGTAGTGTAGAAAAGGTTGGAAAGTGCAGGAAAAAAAACACAAAAACTTGAAAGGTGGAGAAAGGGAGGTCAAGTAAGAATTGACAGGAAAAAGAGGGAAAAGGGAGATAAAGTAAGAAAAGGTAGATCATGTAGGAAAATGATGGTAGAGTTGGACAAGGCTGGTAAAGTCGAAAAAAAGGTTGTAAGTACAAACAAATAGACAGATAACATAGGATGAAGGTAGTTAAATAAGAAGGGTTGGTAGAGTAGGAAAGGGTAAGCTAAAAAAAAAAAAAAAAAAAAAAAAGGAGGTAAAGTACAAATAGGCAGATATCGTAAGAAAGGTAGGTAAGCTAGAAAGGGTTGGTTAAGTAGGTTAAGAAGGAAAAGGAAAGCTAAAATTGGGAAGTAAAGTAATAATATAATAATAATAAATAATAATAATAATGAATATTTCTATAGCGCAAATCCTAGATTAGCTCTAAGCGCTTTACAAGGACAAACGAAAACAAACACACACACACACACACACACACACACACACACACACACACACACACACACACACACACACACACACACACACACACACACACACACACACACACACACACACACAACACACACACAACACACACACACACACACACACACACACACACACACACACACACACACACACACACACACACACACACACACACACACACACACACACACACACACACACACACACACGCACGCGCGCGCGCGCGCGCGCGCGCGCACGCACCAAACCGCACACCCAGGCACGGGGAAGCAGATAATGCACAGCACACACGGGAAAGCGGACACGCACAACTACTCACGTGCACCTTCACACACACGCACACTCACACAAACTGACATTTGTGTATGACCGGGCAGATATCGTAGGAAAAGGTAAGTAAGTAAGAAAGGGTTGGCAAAAATAGGAAATGGTACGTTAAAGAGGAAAAGTTTGCTAAGGTTGGATAAGTAGGCAAAGAAGAAAAGGTAGGTAAAGTAGGAAAGGGGGGTCGGAATAGCTCGACTGGTGGAGCGCCGGACTCGTAATCTTGGTGATCCTGGGGTTGCGGGTTCGAATCCCCACCGGGCCGTTTCAGTACAGGGGACTTTTTCCCTCGGAGTTAACATTGGTTCAGACTCCATTTCCAAAGTAGTCAGCCCTTCGAATGATATTATAAACCAAGGTTCCGTGTGTGAACGCACGCATGACATCTTGCACACACGTAATATCACATCACCGACTTTCGGAAGTGAAGGCCAGTTTGGTCGTTGGTATGGATGACACGTTACACATAGCATGCACTCTGCGTAAAAAAGTCGAAAGAATGAAAAAGTTGTTAAAGAGAATGAACGATACTGACTGAATGAGACGGAAAAGGACTGAATGAA
>JADBJO010000402.1:630000-632500 GCA_016801955.1 Conus betulinus
GCAAGCATTCTGGTCCTTTTTGTCCTAAAGCACCGACACATGTATTTTATGTGGTTCAGAGTCCACCAAATCTGTCTGTTTCATACATTTGCCCTTCTTAAACTGCGGTATCGAGAAAGAGGTCTGATACACTAGTTTTCAGATGGTCTCATGGAAGTCAGCTATGTTGTTAATTTTCTGTTGTTTCTTTTTCTTTCCTTTGCTTTCTTTCTTTCCTTCTTTCTTTCTATCTCCTATTTCTTGACCACAGAGTGAGGGAAGAATTCTAGGTACACGAATGAAAAAGTCGGAAAAATTTTAATGAAGGAGTTCTTGCCTTTCTGGGCAGTACGATGTGATAAGTGAAAAATTAAAAAGACTGTAAAAGAGAGAGAGAGAGAGGGGGGAGAGACAGGGAGAGGAGAGAGAGGGGGAGAGAGAGAGAGAGAGAGAGAGAGAGAGAGAGAGAGAGAGAGAGAGGGGGGAGAGAGAAAGAGAGGGAAAGAGAGAGAGAGAGAGCCTGGATGACAAATAGATAGAAATTGATAAAGAAAAGAACGAAAGAATGAAAGGGGAAAAAGATGACGCAAAGAGGCAGGAAAAGCAGAGATTCACCCCTTACATGATAAGAAAAAAAAAGGGAGAGAAACAACAAAATCAAGAAACAAAATCGAAGAAAGAAACAATGAAAGAAGAAAAGACGGACAGTATAAAAGACACGAAAGAAAAGACAGGGATAAATGAATCGAAAAAGAAAGACGTATACAGAGAAAGAGATACAATTCAAAAAAAAAAAAAAAAAAAAAGAAGAAGGAACAGAAAGCAAGGTAGAGAGAAAGAAGAAAAAGAAAGAAAGAGAGAAATAAAAAAAGAAAGAAAGCAAGGTAGAGACAAAGACAAAAAAAAGAAAGAAAGAGAGAGAGAAAGAAAGAGAATTTATGGCACCCAGAGAGAATGATGGGTTTCTATGCGCCTCTTGAAAAACAAACACACAGCACGCAAATGTTCGACTGGTCGCTCTGTGTCACTTGGTTAACAATTCATCCCTTCATTTTGTCCCCACACTGCGGTGGTCTGTCACACACACACACACACACACACACACACACACACACACACACACTCTCTCTCTCTCTCTCTCTCTCTCTCTCTCTCTCTCCCCCCCCTCTCTCTCTCTCTCTCTCACACACACACACACACACACACACACACACACACACACACACACGTGCTGACATATGTACACATGCGCACACAAGTGCACACACAGACACACAGACACACAGAGACACACACAGACACACAGACACACAGACACACACACACACACACACACACACACACACACACACACACACACACACACACACACACACACACAACTGTGCATGCAAGCATGCAAGTGCTCGCGCGCGCGCGCGCGCGCGCGCACACACACACACACACACACACACACACACACACACACACACGGGAGCGCGGGTACACTTACATGTACACAAACACGAACACACTGACCCACACATACCCTGTACCCGTCCATCCGTTCATATTCAAACATCCCTTCTCCTACCCTACATTCACACACACACACACACACACACACACACACACACACACACACACACACACACACACACACACACACAGATGTACACATGCACGTACGCACGCACGCACGCACGCACGCGCGCGCGCGCGTCCGCGCGCCCGCCCCCCCCCCCCCCCCATACACACACATGTATACGACTTCTTCTGCTGCTTGACAGATCATTTGACTGTCGTGTATTGGAATTGTTTTAAAATGAAAAAAAAAGCCAAAAATGTCCCCGGAAACTTATCTACCCGCCAAAACATCTTATAAGAATATCGACACAAACCTTGACTACATCAGACGAACTATGAAACGGCCGAAGTAATAAGTAGCTTAGCTTACATACGATCACCTCAGAAAAGGCTTCATACACGTATTAATTTGTTGATTTACGTGGTGTCTTTTTAAACCTATCCCCTTTCTTTATTCATCTATTTTCATTTACTGAATTTCCATTATGTTTTTAATGTATCAATATGTGTGTTATTTATTTGTTCGCTGATTTAGTCATTTTGCTATTTCTGTTTCTACTTATTTGTCTATTCTTTTCATTTGTTTCTTTCTTTTCTTTCTTTCTCTCTCTCTCTCTCTCTCTCTCTCTCTCTCTCTCTCTCTCTCTCTCTCACACACACACACACACACACACACACACACACACACACACACACACACACACACACACACACACACATTGTGTTTTCATGTGTTTGCTTTCTTATCTATTAATTCACGAACTGCTCATTTACTGATTTCCCCATCTCTCACTCTCTCGCTTCCTTGAGACTTCTCTCGGTTCAGAGCCTTGAGCACACCGAATAAATTCTTCATTTGACACCCTTACGCGCACCATACTGGTTCTTTCTCGCCGTCACGTATCCTTGGTTTTCCAATCAAACCCGGAGCACAAATGACATGCATAATGTAGAT
>JADBJO010000402.1:647500-655000 GCA_016801955.1 Conus betulinus
AGAGAGAGAGAGAGAGAGAGAGAGAGAGAGAGAGAGAGAGAGAGAGAGAGAGTCACGCCTAATCAAGTGATTTAGCTGTGGGAAGATGAAAGGAGAGGATATTGATTTGGCCGGATTCCTGTCTCTAATCCTTTTTTTTCTCTCCTCCCTCACATGATGTGTGCCACTCCTACCACCGCCACACTGAATCCTGTCACCTGACCGGAAGTGAATGATATGTTTGGGCAGAAAGGATATTTGCCACTTTGTGCTCTCCAGCACACTTTTTTACCACAACCACATCAATCAATTCTCCGCTGAAGATTAAAGATCAATCAAATGTTTTGCCGTTGGCATTCTTCACTGTTTTGGATTGTTTCTGAAACAGACTTCCTTACGACATTTACACGTCTTTGAAATAAACTTTTTTGTCACTCATTTATGATCAGCAAAACGAGCAATATTTGATTTTCCATTATCATATTTTTAGTATGGTAGTTCCTAACTGTTTGTTATTTTCACACTGTGTCCATTTTGAGTTTGTGAAAACTAAATGGTTCTTTTAACACAGACATCTTGTTTCTTCGCCCTCAAAGTTTGCAGTCTGCCACTTTCAGTCACGGTTTCTCCGTCACAGGAGTATTAGGTTTCTTGGAAGAAAAAACAGATGCCATGGACATGACTTTTCTAACACGGTTGTCTACCAGTGTATTTGATCTCCCTCCCCCTTCACTTGAGTACTCGAAATCTTAGAAATAATGGATTTGATGGACGTTGCCTAGATTATGTAACTGTCTACTGACACACTTCATTCCCCTTCCCCATGCATTGCAGTTTTGTTTTTAATTCCAGAAGAAGGATAAAATGCTGGACATTGCCTTCAACATGTGATTGCCTGCTGTTATTTTCCACTCAGCCCCTTTCAAAAGAGTGTTCAGAATGCTGTAAGGACTGAATACACGGCAAAGTGAACAATCTGACGCCATCATTTGCATTTAGTGAATGCCCTTCATTGTGCTAGTAAACCCAGTAAGCCACTCTGTCTTCATCATTCCCCCAGCCAATGGAAAGTCTGGCCCTTAACTAATTATTGTACAAGTCATTTTCATATGCGACACAATTTCAATCGTATTCATTAACTTGCTCTTTTTTCTTCTTCAGTTGAACCTTTCCCTATTGAAAATATGAACCATAGCAGTTCAAAAGCAAGTTTTGGTTGTAGCTCAAAGGATTAGATGCGAGCACTTCGTACATCTATATGGGTTTGAATGGGAGATGAAACAGGATGGATGGGCGTGAACTACAGCCGTTTGCTGGTGCTTCTCTCTCTCTCTCTCTCTCTCTCTCTCTCTCTCTCTCTCTCTCTGTGTCTCTGTCTCTCTCTTCTCCCGCCCCCTCCCCCAACACACAGACACACACAGACACACACGCACACACACACACACACACACACACACACACACACACACACACACACACACACACACCAGAGAGAGAGAGAGAGAGAGAGAGAGAGAGAGAGAGAGGAGAGAGAGAACTGTTTTTTTTTTATTAAAGGATTATATTGTGGGAAAGTGAAAAGCGAAAATATCAAGTCGTCTGACTTTCTGTCTTCACTCTTTTTATTCTATTGTATTTTTAATTTTCTTTTGACCTCGACGTGTTTCACTCCTAACACCACTATTTGAAACCTATGGCCTTATCAGAGGGGAAGAAAGAGGATGTTGCCACTTCATGTTCTGTAGAAGGCTTTTTACCACAGAAGTGTCAAAGAGCACACGCTCATTGAGATTTATTTTACCACAAAAAACAGTACAGTAGAGAAAAACAAGGACCACAAAATGTAAATTAGCCACCTCTTTGTATTAAATTCTCTCAGTACTTAGGTGTGTTTTCATATGGAATTCAAACCTCCGTTAAACTGACAGTTTTCAGTGATCTTGGATTGGTAAACCAGTGTGTCCTTTTCTGTACGGTATTGAAATTTATTCTTTCCTTGTTTCTGGTCTTTTACTTGCATTCAGTGGCATTTTCTGCCACATGTAAAAGAATTCTGGCGTTTGGAATGAAAATTGACACCATTTTCTTTAGTGCTTTGTGCAGACGAAATACTGCTGAAAAAGGAAAAAAAAAAAAAAAAAAAAGAGACCAACATCAATTTCACAGCCAGACACAATTTGAAATATAGTAACCCATCTGATTTGCTCTGTACCGTTATATTTCATCCGAAACCCGTCATTTGCATGTAAAAACTACCCTCCATTGTGCCAGTAAACTTGGTCTGTTTCCATCATCACCTCGGCCAATGAGATGTATCGTCCTTCAGCAAAAGTACACGTCAGGGCAACGCACGCAGACAACCACACGACCTGAGTTTTGTTAAAGAACTAGCCATGCAATGTATTTGTTTCCTAATTGTTATCCATTAGTCTTTCTTTTTCATTCTTCTATTGGTTCTTCTTCCTTCGTTCCTTTCTTTCTTTCTTTCTTTCTTGATTTTTTAAAAAATTTCTTTCTTTCTTTCTTTCTTTCTTTCTTTTTATTAAAAAAAATCCCTATCAAATAGTAGACTAACAAGTCTAAAAGCAATTTTGGGCGAAGATGCCATCGAGATACTAAGATCTTATAAATGTGTGTGTGTGTGTGTGTGTGTGTGTGTGTGTGTGTGTGTGTGTGTGTGTGTGTGTGTGTGTGTGTGTGTGTGTGTGTGTGTGTGTGTGTGTGCGCGCGCGCGTGCGTGCGCATGTGTGCGTGCGTACGTGCGTGCGTGTGTGCGTGTGAGTGTGTGTGTGTGTGTGTGTGTGTGTGTGTGTGTGTGTGTGTGTGTGTGACACAAGAGAGAGAGAGAGAGAGAGAGAGAGAGAGAGAGAGAGAGAGAGAGAGAGAGAGAGAGAGTTGTGCGTAATTAAGCGATTTAATTTTGGGGACGATGGAAGCAGGGATATTAATTTGTCTGATTTCCTGTCTTGAGACCGTTTTTCTTGAGACCGTGATGCATGCCACTCCTCACACTGTCGTTTTTGATCCCGTCGCTTGACTGGAAGGGGGACAAAACGTGGTTGATCAAAACGGATATTGCCACTTCGTGCTCCCTGGGAGACTTGTTCTTGATCGCAACACTGCTCAGAGGCAAAGGCCAGTCAAGTGCGCGGGCATTAGTGTTCCTCATTGCTTTGAATTCTCTCCGGGTCTCTAGGCCAGTACTGGGGTACAGTTTAAACTGTCTGCCTCTTGTACAAAGACCCTTATACTTTCAATTCACAATACTGATGCTGCTGTTTCCTGTGCAGAGTAGGTCTTGCAATAAAAAGGGAAAAGCCAAGTTACTGCTAGACAAATTTAAGGAAAATTGTCCTCGACTATGGACAAGTGTCCAGCTACGGTTATACTGGTTCCGCTTCCTCCCCCTTCGCTGTGCTATTCAGAGACCAGAAAGTTCAAATGGATGCCATGCAATGCCAAATGTTTAACCAGAATACTGCTCGGCAGCAAATTAACGGCCAATCGAGTGCTTTGCTAAGGGGACGTTCTCGTGAACTGGTTCCCAATCTATGCAAATATTGTCACGAGTAGGGAGCCTAGTGCCTGGTGTTCTGCGTATGTTAGACTAAAAACGTGCGCCATTGTACACCACAGAGATGACCCAGTGGAAGTGCAGTGTCTCCTCTGGTCGATGACCTTGCGACGACTTGACATGGACTGTTCCCTGTGGATGCGATGTTGTGGCTGCACAGAACGAACTGCGTGCGGGCTCGGGATAGGGCAGTCAACTAAATATAATCGGAATAATGTAACTAAAAAGTCACAAAAGACATCAAGGCAGAGAGAGAAAGAGATAAAGAAAGAAAAAGCTCTGTCATTCGCATTTTCTCATCGCCTTGATTTCTTTCAGAGCTTGATTTCCTTTTCTGAAATTTACACTTTTGTGAAACTGAGATTTTATTTTCTGAGTAGGGAATGTCGAAATAATATTTCATATTCCTTTTTGTCGAGTGGTGGTGTATGGTGATTTGTTACCTCATGGTCACACAGTTATGCTCATTAGCAAGTGAGTATGGAACTCTATTTACACATCATTGCCCCCCCCCCCCCCCCCCCCTAAATGTTTGCATGTGTTTGTTGGTAACTATTTTCTTCTGTGCTGAAATCTTCAAATTCTTGAAAGAAAGATGGATCTGGTCATGTTCATGGCTTTGGAAACGTTGCTCTACTGTTATATTTCTTTCCTCTCTCCCTTCCTTGCAGGTTTCAGAATGCTGAAAGAAGGAATGGATGCTGGACGTTTCCTTTATCAAGTGGCTGCTGTCCTCCCCCTCCCTCCTCCTCCCTCCTTCAGATGAGTGCTCAAAATGCTGGAGGAAAGATTGGGTGTGAAGGTAAAGTAAACAATCTGACGCCATCATTTGCATTTAGTAACTACCATCCATTGTGCGGATAAATTCCGTCTGCTTGCATTTTCCCCTCAAATAATGGGAATCGTTGCTGTTCTATAAATGTGCATACCATCATGCCATGTTCACCTGTAAAGTGATCGATATTCGTTTAACGGCGTTCATGAACTGACAGTGCTGTTTATTTATCTTAGATAAATCCTGTGTTAGAAATATTGATCGAACAAAATACGTTTGTAAGTTTTTTGGTTGTAACCAGTTTAGGCACTACAACTTTGTGTGTACGCGTGTTCGTGTGGGAGTTGAGCTCTGTGTGTGTGTGTGTGTGTGTGTGTGTGTGTGTGTGTGTGTGTGTGTGTGTGAGAGAGGGGGGGGGGACAGACAGACAGACAGACGGACAGACAGAGAGAGAGAGAGAGAGAGAGAGAGAGAGAGAGAGAGAGAGAGAGAGAGAGAGAGAGAGTCGAGCCTAATTAAGTGATTTAGCTATGGAAAAATGAAAGGCGAGGATATTGATTTGGTTGGTTTCCGGTCTCCAATCCTTTTTCTCCATCTGACCATAATGTGCGCCACTCCTAACACCGCCACACTGGATGCTGTAGGCTGACAGGAAAGGAACAATGAATCTAATCGACAAGGACGTTGCCACTTTGTGCTCTCCATGAGACTTTTTACCACAACAGTCCTCAGCAGCAAATGAAGGCAAACGAAATGCCGTGTAGTTGGCATACTTCACTGCTTTGACTTGGTTCTGAAAACGACTTTTCATGGCATTTACACGTCTTTGAAACAATATTTTCCCACTCATTTAGAATCGCCAGAGGGATTCATATTTGATTTTCTATCAGTATTTTTTACATTCTCCTAGTTTTACATGGATTTGTTAACATTTTCACACAGCGGCAGTCTCATCAGCTAATAATAAAATCTCTACTTTTACGTACGTTCTTCCCTGGGCTTGAAGGTTTGTAGTCAGTACCTCTTGTCCAATCCTTTCCCTACTTTACAGTCTTTAGAATCCCGAAAAAAGAAGAGATGCGATGGATGTGGATTTTTTTTCACATGGTTGTCTACCAGCATCTTTCTTTCTCTCCACCTTCACTCAGATCTTCAGCACCCTGGAAGGAGGATGCTGGGCATAGCCACAATCGTATGGTTGTGTATTTATACATACTATTTTTGCACCCAGTGTAAGCTTTACAACAGTATATATAATCCTGGATGTGAAGGCAACGTAAACAATCTGATACCATCATTTGCGTCTAGTAACAGCCATTCATGTGCCAGAAAATTCTGTCTGTCTTCGTCACCCCATCTTTCAATGGGAGGCGTGGCCCTTCGTTGGGTATCCATGTCATACCCATATGTCGAGTGATCAAGACACTTTGAGTTGGTGTTTATAAAGTGACGCTTCTTGTCTTCATCTATTGAAATGAGCAAAACAATGAATTTCATATGGAGTGTTGGTTGTAGTAGCTTCTTATTGTGACGCTAGGAACTTGTCTGTATATGTGACAGTGAGGGCGGGAAGAAGGGGATGTACAGATAAATGTGTGTGTGTGTGTGTTTGTGTGTGTGTGTGTGTGTGTGTGTGTGCGTGCGTGCGCGCGTGCGTGCGTGCATGCGTGCGTACGTGCGTGTGTGCGTGAGTGCGTGCGTGCGTGTGTGTGTGTGTGTGTGTGTGTGCGTGCGTGCGTGCGTGCGTGCGTGCGTGTGTGTGTGTGTGTGTGTGTGTGTGTGTGTGTGTGTGTGTGTGTGTAAACATGAAGGTTTGCAGTATTTCCATCTCTAACTTGCGTCAACTGTTCCCCACAATCATTTGAAGTCTTCAACATCTGGCAAGAAGGAATAGCTCTCATGATCATTGTGCTGGCCGTGTATTCTGTTACTGAATCTCATCACCCTTCATCAACCACCAGTCTTAATGATTCTGGTAGGTGAAATGGATGCGATGGGCATGGCCTTAGTCACCTGGTAGTCTACCATTAGATTTCATCCCCCCCCCCTCAACTTTCTTTGCAGTATTCAGAATCCAGGAAGAAGGAATGGATGCTGGAAATGTCCTTGGTCACATGACCGTCTACTGTTTATTTTCTCCCACCCTTCCCAAGCCCATTTGACCCTTCCGGCTCCCTCTGCTTCATCTCTGGAGTGTGTTCAAGATCTTGGAGGACGCACTGAATAGGAAGGCAAACGTAGCAATCTGACACCATCATGTGTGTTTAGTAACTGTTCTTCAAGTGCTGGTAAATTCGATCTGTCTCCTGGTCCTTCACCGGGTGTGTAGTACATGCCAAGCCCACACGTAAAGCAGTCCAGACACTCCCAGTTGCGTTCAGGAACTGACAGAGGTGATTTGTTGTCTTCCATAGTTAAACCTTCTTCTACTGAAAATGTGGAATACATTAAGTCTAAAAGTAAATGAAGGTCATAGCAGCAGTTGATGTGGTCAGATTTTGTGCATATGTTTTTTTTTTTTTCGGGGGGGGGGGGGGGGGGGGAGGTGTGAAGGAGGTGAGTTGGAAGGAATGTACAACCCAGTGTACATGTGTGTGTGTGTGTGTGTGTGTGTGTGTGTGTGTGTGTGTGTGTGTATGCGTGCATGCGGGCATGTGTGTGTGTGTGTGTGTGTGTGTGTGTGTGAGAGAGAGAGAGAGAGAAAGAAAGAAAGAAAGAGAGAGAGAGAGAGAGAGAGAGTCGCATCTAATTAAATGATTTAGTGGTGGAGGATGAAAGGCGAGAATATTAATTTGTCTGGCTTCCTGTCTCAAGTCTTTTTTTTTAACAATTTCTTCTGACCGAGACGTGTGCGAATCCAAGCACTACCATTTGGATGCTATGGCAAGGGAAGGAAAAGGATATTGCCAATTCATGCTCTTCACCAGATTCTTTACCACAAAGCTGTTCAGCAGCAAAGTACACGCCAGCCAAACGCTGTATCATTAGCTTTCCTCACTGAATTAATTACTTTCTGTGCCCAAACTTTTTAACGTAAAATTTACACGTCAGTGAAACAGAGATTATGTATTGATTTTGGAATAGTAAAGGATATTTCATTTTCGATGTAATTGCCAAATCATGCTTCTATCTTTTGGTTTTGTACATACCAGGGCAAAGTGCTTGGTCTACC
>JADBJO010000402.1:657500-675000 GCA_016801955.1 Conus betulinus
ATAATATAATGAGTGATAACAGGACGCATATCTAATTAAGGTGCCATGAGCTGAGATATGCATATATATATATATATCAATATATATATATATATATATATATATATATATATATTAAAATAGGATAGTAAAAGGAAGTTTTAAAATCAACAAGTCTGTTTCGAGCGCTCGCTCTCCTCAGGATCTATCCTATTTTAATAGATGTTGCTCCCCAAGGGGTTGAGCACTTTAAGAATTTTATTAGGCATTTTAGTGGTATATATATATATATATATATATATATATATATATATATATATATATATATATATATATATATATATATATATGTATGTATGTATGTATGTATGTATGTATGTATGTATGTATATTGTGTGTATGTGTGTGTGGTGTGTTTGTGTGTGTGTGTGTGTGTGTGTGTGTGTGTGTGTGTGTGTGTGTGTGTGTGTGTGTGACGAACAGTTTGACCAAATGTGTTTCTGTTAGTAGTGAATAAAGCATTCTAAACGGAAAGACATTGTTCGAAAGAAATATGTGAGCAAGCAATATTCATAGCACCCATCCAAACCGACAGACATCACACCGAATTTGCAGTACCACCAACGAGTACAATTTAGTTTTTCAAGTTTCAAACTACAGTTACTGTATTCATTACTTCTCCACATACTAAAAACACGCTTAGAAAATACAATGACAGACCCCAAATAATTACTTTCAGCCGTTTTGGAAATCGCAGTTGCTGGGTATCATAAAGCGAGTGTTACTAAGAAATCCTTGCTCAGTGGCAATAAACACCTCCATGTCAAGCAAGTGTTCACTGGAAAAAGTCTTTAGTCCAACAGAGCCTTGGTGAAACACCAAGTCCAACATTTTAGTAAGAAACAAAATGTACCTATTCAAAGACAAAGACTGCCCTCGTCCTTCTCTCCCATCTCCCAGTAGAGTTTAAGTTCAGCATGCAGGCATGCAGTTCACAGTTTTCAGAATCCTGGAGCAAGGAGTGGTTGTAGTGGCCACGGTCACAATGCGACACCAACATTTGCATTTAATAACAATCCTCTATTGTGCCGGTAACGTCAATCTGTCTCCCCATCATCACCTCAGCCAATGGAAGCCTCGTTCTTCTTCGCCGGATGTACACCACAGGCTCACGTGCAGAGAGACTGAGGTGATGCCCATTTTCTCCGTGAACTGGCTATACTGTTCGTTCGTTCATCCCGGCTTGGTCTATATCTCTTGTGTTAGAAATTTTGAACACAAAGAAAAGACGGATTTAGTGACTGATAACAGAATGCACCTCCAATTAACGTGCCATAATCTGAGATGTGTGTGTGTGTGTGTGTGTGTGTGTGTGTGTGTGTGTGTGTTGCACGCACATGTACATGTGTTGTGTGCATGCGTGCTGCCTGCGTGCGAGCGTGTGTGTGTGTGTGTGTGTGTGTGTGTGTGCGCGCGCGCGCGCGCGCACGCGAGAGAGAGAGAGAGAGAGAGAGAGAGAGAGAGAGAGAGAGAGAGAGAGAGGAGAGAGTAAAAGAGAGATGGAGAGAAAGAGAGAGAGAGAGAGAGAGAGAGAGAGAGAGAGAGAGAGAGAGAGAGAGAGAGAGAGAGAGAGAGTCGTGGCTAATTACATGATTTAGTGGTGGGAGGATGAAAGGCGAGAATATTAATTTGTCTGGCTTCCTGTCTCCAGTCCTTTTCTCTTAATTCTTTTTTCTGTCTGAGATGTGTGCCACTCCTAGCATCGCCATTGGATCCCGCGGGAAGGGAAGGAAGAGGATATTGCCAATTTATGCTCTCTAGGGGACTGTTTTTTTTTTTTTATCACAAAACTGGTCAGCAGCGAAGTAAATGCCCAACCAAATGCTGTGCCATTAGCTTTCCTCCTTGTATTGATTTCTCTCAGAGCCTCTGCTTTTCATTTGAAATTCACTCGTCCGTGAAACTGAGACTATTTTATTGATTTTTTTCGCTTAGACAGGAATATATCATTTTCTGTTAAATTGACAACTCGTGTGTTTACTTTTTTTTTGCTTTGACATATGCTGGAGTTGCATCTCTGTTACGAAGAAGCTTTGGAATGAGTACTTTGCGTCGTGGTCCGTGTATATGAAAGCCTTGACAAAAAAAGAGAGAGAAAGAGCTAAGCGATGATGATTTTTACCGCCAGACACATTTGAGAAATTATCAACCATAGACACGAGGCGGTCTACTGTTATATCTCGCCCCAGATCCTTTTCCCTCGAGTAGTGCATTCAGAAGTCTGGAAGAAGGACTGGATGTGATAGCTACAGCCGAAACCAGACGCCATCATTTGCATTTATAACCACCTCAATTGTGCCTGTAAACCAATCTGTCTTTTGTCGTTACTTCAGCCAATGGAAAGCCTCGTCCTTCACCGGATGTACACGCCAGTCCCATGTGCAAATGGAGACGCGTTTGAGTTTTGACAAATGAACTTGCTGCGCTGTTTTTTTTTTTTTCCCATCGTTCTCTTGGTTTATCTCCCTTTTTTTTTGTTCAAAAGTAAGGAGATACATAAATAATACGAACGGTCCAGTAAGTGATTTCAGGACACACCTCCATTACTTTTACGAAGTTGTTGACCTAATGTGTGTGCTTGTGTGTGTGTGTGTGTGTGTGTGTGTGTGTGTGACGAGCAGTTTGTGTGAATGTGTCTGTGGGCGTGGTGAATAAGGCATTCTGTACAGAAAGACAGAGTCCAAAACAAACACAACTGAAAGGCCCAAAAATAATTGTTATTCAGCCGTGCTGTGGAAAACTGAAACTGATTGGCCCNACTTTGTCATATTCATTTTACTGTATGTTTTTCTTACATGCTAATTCTTGTACGTTGTAGTACATTTCCATATAGTTCCCCCCACCCCACTCCCCCCCACCACTCTCCTCTTTCCCTTCATTATTGTTATTTTTTTTCATTTTTATTTTTTTTGTTGTGTTTTTTATTATTATTATTTTTTTTTTCATTTCTCTTCTATTTTCATTTGATGTTCCATTATGATTGCATGACCGCTTTGTTGCTTGTTTGCTTTCTTACATTATTTCATTTCACTGCATGTTGTAGTCCCTACTCAGGGCGAGGACTGATGTAAAAAAAAGCACGTCAGTGCTTATCTATTATCCTCGGAGGAGGTGGGGCGAGAGGCTATTCCTGAGTTGGATTAAGGTGATGATAATGTCGGGCAGATGACGCCGTTCTTTAGCTTGAGTGTCATCCTACACAGTCTTTTGGCCGCTCCCCTCCCTCCACCATCCACACATAATTCGCGTGGTTTACAACGTGACAGTCACTCGCGATGGGTAAAGAATTGTGGCATTAGTGCCTGCTAGTGTTGGGGCGATTTTTCCTTTCTTTCTTTTTTTTTTTTTTTTTTTTTTTTTTACTTTGCTTTCTTTTCTTTTTTATTTTTTTTGTCTTTCTCATTTATTTAATGTAGTCCATTTTGGTTAGTTTCGTGGTATCATCAAAAGCAACGTCAACGTGCTAGGAATGTCCAGTTTTTGTCTCTCTGTCTGTCTGTCTGTCTGTCTGTCTGCATGTCTGTCTGTCTCTCTCTTTCAGCCTCCCTCCCTCCCTCCTTCCCTCTCTGTCTGTATACCACCCCCCCCCCCCCCTCTCTCTCTCTCAAAGGAAGAAGCATAAACCCAACCCCCTTTTTTTCTGGTGGGAATGAGGTGGGGCGCGAGGCTATTCCTGAGTTGGATTAAGGTGATGATTAATGTCGGGAAGATGGTGCCGTTCTTTAGCTTGAGTGTCATGCCACACAGTCTTTTGGCCGCTCCCCTCCCTCCACCATTCCACACATAATTCGCATGGTTTACAACTTGACAGTCACTCGCGACGGGTAAAGAATTGTGGCATTAGTGCCTGCTAGTGTTGGGGCGATTTTTCTTTTCTTTCTTCTTTTTTTTTTTTTTTTTTACTTTGCTTTCTTTTCTTTTCTATTTTTTGTCTTTCTCATTTATTTAATGTAGTCCATTTTGGTTAGTTTCGTGGTATCATCAAAAGCAACGTCAACGTGCTAGGAATGTCCAGTTTTTGTCTCTCTGTCTGTCTGTCTGTCTGTCTGTCTGCATGTCTGTCTGTCTGTCTCTTTCAGCCTCCCTCCCTCCCTCCTTCCCCCTCTCTGTCTGTATACCCCCCCCCCTCTCTCTCTCTCTCTCAAAGGAAGAAGCATAAACCCAAACCCCTTTTTTTTCTGGTGGGAATCAGGTGGGGCGCGAGGCTATTCCTGAGTTGGATTAAGGTGATGATTAATGTCGGGAAGATGGCGCCGTTCTTTAGCTTGAGTGTCATGCCACACAGTCTTTTGGCCGCTCCCCTCCCTCCACCATTCCACACATAATTCGCGTGGTTTACAACTTGACAGTCACTCGCGATGGGTAAAGAATTGTGGCATTAGTACCAGCTAGTGTTGTGGCGCTTTTTCTTTCTTCTGTTCTTCTTTTCTTCTTTTTTTTCTTTTTTTTTTTTTTTTTTTTTTTTTTTTTTTTATTTTGCTGTCTTTTCTTTTCTTTTCTATTTTCATTTTTTTTCTCTTTTTCATTTATTTAGTTCAGTCCTTTGTGGTTAGTTTCGTGGTATAATCAAAAGCAACGTCAATGTTCTAGGAATGTGCAGTTTTTTGTCTGTCTGTCTGTCTGTCTGTCTGTCTGCATGTCTGTCTGTCTGTCTGTCTCAGCCTCCCTCCTTCCCTCCCTCCCTCTCAGTCTGTCTGTCTGTCTGTCTGTCTGTCTCTCTCTCTCTCTCTCTCTCTCTCTCTCTCTCTCTCTCTCTGTCTCTCTCAAAGGAAGAAACATAAAACCAAACCCTTTTTTTTCTGGTGAGAATGAGGTGGGGCGCGAGGCTATTCCTGAGTTGGATTAAGGTGATGATTAATGTCGGGAAGATGGTGCCGTTCTTTAGCTTGAGTGTCATCCTAGACAGTCTTTTGGCCGCTCCCCTCCTCCACCATGCCACACATAATTCGCGTGGTTTACATCTTGACAGTCACTCGCGACGGGTAAAGAATTGTGGCATTAGTACCAGCTAGTGTCGTGGCGCTTTTTCTTTTCTTTTTTCTTTTGTTTCTTCTGTTCTTCTTTTTTTTTTTTTTTTTTTTTTTTTTTTTTTTTTTTCTTTTTTTATTTTGCTGTCTTTTTCTTTTCTATTTTCATTTTTTTTCTTTTTCATTTATTTAGTTCAGTCCTTTGTGATTAGTTTCGTGGTATAATCAAAAGCAACGTCAATGTTCTAGGAATGTGCAGTTTTTGTCTGTCTGTCTGTCTGTCTGTCTGTCTGTGTCTGTCTGTCTGCATGTCTGTCTGTCTGTCTGTCTCAGCCTCCCTCCCTCTCAGTCTGTCTGTCTGTCTGTTTTGTCTGTCTGTCTGTCTGTCTGTCTGTCTGTCTCTCTCTCTCTCTCTCTCTCTCTCTCTCTCTCTCTCTCTCTCTCTCTCTCTCTCTCAAAGGAAGAAGCATAAACCCAACCCCCTTTTTTTCTGGTGGGAATGAGGTGGGGCGCGAGGCTATTCCTGAGTTGGATTAAGGTGATGATTAATGTCGGGAAGATGGCGCCGTTCTTTAGCTTGAGTGTCATGCCACACAGTCTTTTGGCCGCTCCCCTCCCTCCACCATTCCACACATAATTCGCGTGGTTTACAACGTGACAGTCACTCGCGACGGGTAAAGAATTGTGGCATTAGTACCAGCTAGTGTCGTGGCGCTTTTTCTTTTCTTTCTTCTGTCTGTTCTTCTTTTCTTTCTTTTTTTTTTTTTCTTTTTTTTTTTTTTTTGCTGTCTTTTCTTTTCTATTTTCATTTTTTTTTTCTTTTTCATTTATTTAGTTCAGTCCTTTGTGGTTTAGTTTCGTGGTATAATCAAAAGCAACGTCAATGTTCTAGGAATGTGCAGTTTTTGTCTGTCTGTCTGTCTGTCTGTCTGCATGTCTGTCTGTCTGTCTGTCTGTCTCAGCCTCCCTCCCTCTCAGTCTGTCTGTCTGTCTGTTTGGTCTGTCTGTCTGTCTGTCTGTCTGTCTCTCTCTCTCTCTCTCTCTCTCTCTCTCTCTCTCTCTCTCTCTCCCTTTCTCTCTCTCTCTCAAAGGAAGAAAACATAAACCCAAACCCTTTTTTTTTCTGGTGGGAATGAGGTGGGGCGCGAGGCTATTCCTGAGTTGGATTAAGGTGATGATTAATGTCGGGAAGATGGCGCCGTTCTTTAGCTTGAGTGTCATGCCACACACAGTCTTTTGGCCGCTCCCCTCCCTCCACCATTCCACACATAATTCGCGTGGTTTACAACGTGACAGTCACTCGCGACGGGTAAAGAATTGTGGCATTAGTGCCAGCTAGTGTCGTGGCCATTTTTTTTCTTTCTTTCTTTCTTTCAATCTTTGGTAATGTGTGGATAAAAATATCACTGTTTTTGGACACCTACCCCCCCCCCCCCCCCCTTCTCCTCCTCTCGCCTCTGTCTGTCTGTCTGGCTGTCTGGCTGGCTGGCTGTCTGTCTGTCTGTCTGTCTGTCTGTCTGTCTGTCTGTCTGTCTGTTGTCTTGTCTGTCTCCTGTCTGTCTGTCTGTCTCTGTCTCTGTCTCCGTCTCTCTGTCTTTCTGTCTCTTTGTCTGTCTGTCTGTCTGTCTGTCTGTCTGTCTGTCTGTCTCTCTCTCTCTCTCTCTCTCTCTCTCTCTCTCTCTCTCTCTCTCTCTCTCACACAGTCAATTTCACTTTTATTTAATCCCTTCAAGCCTCCAGAAAAGCGTATAAATAAATATCTTGTATCTCATACTTCAAAATACGATCTGCTAAATCCCAGCCAGTCTGGTTTTAGAGTCAACTACTCTTGCCACACAGCAATAACAAATCTTGTAGATCAGTGGTTAACAAACATAGATGATTTGAAATTCACTGGTGTCCTTTTTGTTGATTTCGCAAAAGCATTTGTTGTTACTGATCATAAATTACTTCTGTAAAAATAAAAATGACTATCTATCAGATTTTAAATCAAGACCTTTCTTTCGTAAAATTATTTCTATCTAATCGTCAACTGTCTTCCTCTACAACAAACAGTCTACTTTTGCGCCACAAAAATTTGGTGTGCCACAAGGATCAGTCCTTGGTCCTCTTCTTTTTTTTTTACTCTATGTTAATGACCTCCCCTTACATTCAAACGCTCATGTGCACTCTTTGCAGATGATACATCTATCTACTCTAACCATTCTGATCTAAATCAGCTATCCATGAACTTACAAGAGAATGTTGGTCAGTTCGTTAACTGGTCTGAACTCAACCATATGTCCCTTAACAAAAAACAAAGCATATGATCATAACGTCGCGTCGAAAAAGACAACATTTACCTTCTCATATGCCCTACTCATAAATCAGTGACAAGCAGCTTGAAGAAGTCAGCACTCACAAAGTTTTGGGCGTCACCTTGGATAACAATCTCTCTGGTCACCTCATATTATTTGTTTAAGCAAACGTCTATGACAAAAAGTCTTTCAGCTATCAAAAATTAAACATTTTCTAGATATGAATGCGCGTAAATATTTTTACCAAGCATATATTCAGTCATCTATCGATTATGCCTCAACTCTTTTCGATTCCTCTGGTGATAGTAGGTTGAAACCTTTGCATAGGGTCCACAAGCGGGATCTGAAGGCGATACTTATAACATCGCCTTCGTTAACATCAAAAGACAACATCAATCTAAATATTCTACCCTTAACATACAAACTTCAATACAATAAAGCAATAATGATGTATAGATTATGAGCGGTTTTGCACCTTCAACATTAACTGCTAAATTTCCGTTAAATCAGTTAAGATATACCAATAACACACTAATCCGAAAACCCAGAATTGATCTATTCAAAACTAGTCTTGTTTACTCAGGTGGAACGCTTTGGAACTCTCTGCCAATAAACATCAAACAAAAGAAGTACCCATTGGTTCCTTTATGGCGGCAGATAAAACTTCGTTATTTCAAACAATTAAACAGAATACATTAACAGCATCTGCGTAAATATTTCATCTTTATCATGCAACTCTAGTTTATTATCTTACAATAGTATTTTGTTGTGTGTGTGTGTGTGTGTGTGTGTGTGTGTGTGTGTGTGTGTGTGTGTGTGTGTGTGTGTGTCTTTTCCAAGTTAATGTCCTTTTGAAAAATATTGTGTGCTACCTCTACCATCCACCCCCGACCTACCCCCCCCTTGCCCTTTTCCTTCCCCCTTTCCTTCCCCTTGTTCCCTATGTTCACACATTTTTTCTATTGCGTTTGTTTGTCAATGGTGTGGACAACAGCTAATTTGTATTGAACTGTACAGGTCTTTTTATTGTTTGTTCCTTTATATGTATTTGCATTAATTTGATCATTAAATGCATTAATTTGATCTTTAATTTGTTTTCTTTCGTTTTGTTCCAGGGCTGGGTGGAAAAAAAAGCATTTGTATTGCTTATCTCATTACCCTGGTAAAGTAAAATTTCGTTCGTTCGTTCGTTCGTTCTTTCGTTCGTTCGTTCTCTCTCTCTCTTTCTCTCTCCAGGTGCTCGCCAGTCTGTCTGTCTGTCAGCCTACCTGACTGGCTGCTTGTCTACCCGCCCGTTTGGTTGTCTGTCAGCCTCTCTCTCTCTCCAACTCTCCTCTCTCTCTCTCTCTCTCTCTCTCTCTCTCTCTCTCTCTCTCTCTCTCTCTCTCTCTCTCTCTCCACTTGTTCGTGTGTGCTGGTAGAAAGAAGACGAGCTATGTGTGTTGGCTTCCAGGTGTTTGTCCTGTGATAATTGTCTGGCGCCCTGCCTCCATCCCTCAACCACCCTTCTTCCCTCAATCCACCCTGTCCACTCACCTGCCCTCCATCCTCACCATTGTGCCATGTGATGAGTGTGGAGGGGCGGCAGTTCAGAGTCCGCCGCCCGGAGAAAAAATGGATCCGTTTCGTTTAGCAAGCCTGGCTACACTCGCCATCAGGCGGTGTCAAAAAGGATTCGCTCTTCTCCTCGGATTCGGATAGTCTGTCGGTGCTTCTGTCATTGTCTTTGTCCATCTGTCTGTCGGTCAGTCTGCCTGGCTGCTGTCTTTCTATCCCCCCCCCCCCCCCCCTTCCCCGCCCAGCAGGCAGGGCTCGAAAGACCTGTTCGTCCGATTGTCCAGGACAACAACACGGACAAGTGGATAGGCTCTCTGCATTTGTCTGCTGGACAACCGCATCAGTGTGGGGACTTACCAGTCGGCTTAAGCGCCAACTGAATGCTCTCCCCTCCTCCTCTCTTTGTCACTTTAATAGCTCCCCCCAACCCCCCAACTCCCCACCCTACCCCCTCAACCCTCAGCACCACCCATCTTCCAACCTCGATTTTTCTCAGAACATATCCCCAATGATGTGCTGTCCCGCTGAGAACCTTCTGTATAGCATTCTGGCATTGTTCGTGACCAGCATCAAAATTACAAATCCGTCATTTCTCCCTCTCATGCGAGCATCACAGGTGTGCAGCGCATGCCTTCGTTGAATTGTGTCTGTTGACTTGTCATTGCAATGCCGACAGTGTCTTTTTACTTACCGTCTTAAATGTAAGCAGAAATTACAAGTCGATTCTGATATGGACCTTTGCGGTCGGCTGGGCTATAAGCTAAATTACCTTACCTTACCTTACGTACGTGCACAAACACATACACGCAGATATGATCGTGTTTGTGAAGATTGTGTGTGTGTGTGTGTGTGTGTGTGTGTGTGTGTGTGTTGTGTGTGTGTGTGTGTGTGTGTGTGTACACACACACACACACACACACACACACACACACTCACACACACAGAGGCAGACAGATAGACAGAGACAGAAAGTGACAGGTAGAGAGAAAGAGACAGAGGCAGAGAGAAAGAGACAGACAGACAGACAGACAGACAGACAGAGGGGGGGTATTACCTCCACACACACACACACACCACACACACACACACACACACACACACACACACACATGCGTGCGGTCTCTTGTACACGTACACGAAAGCACCTAGCAATAGTTTCATAAACTGACCCAGAATCATTACATGATCGTTTGGACACTACCACCACCACCATCACCACCACCACCACCGCCACCACCACCACGACCACCACCACCACCATCGACAACAAACAACAACAAACAACAAATTTTCACTTAGTGATTTGAGACCTCAGAAAATGGATCATCAAGTTCTGGAACACTGGAACCCCTTTTTTAGTCTGGAAGGAAAGAAGGCAACCGCAAACGTATCAGCTTTCAGGTGCTTGTCATGAAGAGAGGCTTCCTTGCCATCAACCTCCCCCTCCACCCCCCCCCCCCCCCCCCCCTGCTCACTCTACCCCTCACCTCCCCTGCTTCTGTGTGTGATGGCCTCGAGGCGAGGTAGTCACGACTCTCAAGGGGGGAAAAGAGATCTATTGCGTTTAGCGAAGCTTTCCTTCCCTCGCTAAAAGCTGCTGTCAAAACGGGTTTGCTTCTTGTGTTTCTATGCCTTTGTTTGTGTCGGACTGGCTTTCTGCTCATCTCTCTCTCTCTCCCTCTCTCTCTCTCCTCTCTCTCTCTCTCTCTCTCTCTCTCTCTCCGTTTTTTCTTTTTTTTTTTTCTTTTTCTTGTTGCCTCTCACGGTTCTTCTTCGCACTTTTCATTCTGTGCGCCTCCTCCTCCTCCTCGCTCCTCCTCCCCTCCTACTTTTTCTTCTTTTTTTCTTCTTCTTCTTCTTTCGTCGTCGTCGTCGCTGTTCTCTCTTTCTTCTGCCTTTCTATGTAAATGCGCGTGCGCACGCGCGCCTGTATGTGTGTGTGTGTGTGTGTGTGTGTGGGTGTGTGTGTGTGTGTGTGTGTGTGTGTGTTTTGTAGAGAGAAGTCGAGAGGAGAGAGAGAGAGAGAGGAGGTCTTTGGAGAGCCGTGAGCGACATGAGGTGCGGGCTGAGCGGTGTTTGTGTGTGTGTGTGCGCGAGGAGAGTTGTGGCGTGCTTGTGTGGGAGTGTGCGATGAGAGAGGAGGAGAGAGAGAGAGGATGTGAGAGAGAGAGAGAGAGAGAGAGAGAGCAGTTTTGAATTTGTGTTTCATTTGTGCGCGCGTATGTGTGTGAATGCTTGTGGGGGTGGGTGAGAGAGAGAGAGCGAGAGAGAGAGAGAGAGCGGAGAGAAGAGAGAGATGAGAGAGAATGAGAGGATTTAAGAGATTGAGAGTGAGCTTGAGATGTCACAGGTAGTGTAGGTTGGCATGCAAGCAGCAGGTAAATGTTGTGTTTCTTTCCGTGCAGATCATGATAGCATTTAGAGTGAACTTTCGTTCTGACAGCGGAAGATGTTGCGTTTGTTGCAGGGAAGCGTGATGATCATGCACCACCAACTAGCCTCCAAGCGGCCGAACTGCAGCGGCGAATTATTGAGAGAGGTGGCGCAATTCTGGCGTCTACTGGGAGAGAGAGAGAGAGAGAGAGAGAGAAAGAGAGAGAGGAGAGAGAGAGAGAGAGATGAGGAGAGACGAGGAACGAGAGAGAGAGAGAGGAGGGAGTCAGAGACAGAATAGATAGACAGGCGGGACAGACAAACAGACAGACAAGAAAGAGATACAGACAGACAGAGACAGAGAGAGACAGAGAGACAGAGTACAGAATCAGGCATACAGAGAGAGAGGAGAGATAGGAGAGAGAGAGAGAGAGAGAAGAGAGAGAGAGAGAGAGCGCTGTTTGCACTTTGGGTGGCATGACACACATCAGCGGTTCACACTCAGGGCTTATAAACACGATGACGAAAGCTTTCTATGACTCCATAATACGACGACGATGCTCATCAGTATTGAATTATTCACCACAAAACAGAACAAACAACTGTTTGAATTCACGACATGCTTTAGCGTTTCCTGGGAACTGTAGGAAACCTTGGTGACGGAAAGAAAAGGTTGGGGAGGTGAAGGAGAGTGCATATGTCAATGAGTTAGAGAGAGGGACAGAGAGAACTGAGGAGAGAGAGAAGAGAGGAGGAGAGAGAGAGAGAGAGAGGAGCGAGAGATGGAGAGAGAGGTAGAGGCCGAGCCAGAGAAGAGGAGAGGAGAGAAGAGGAGAGAGACAGAGGGTAGGCAGGAGAGGCGAGAGAGCGATACAAAGAGAAGAGAAGCAGAAAACGACCAGAGGCACAAACGTGGTAGACGAGAGAAGGAGGCGAGCGTACAAGAGAGAGAAAGAGAGAGAGAGAGAGAGAGAGAGAGAGAGAGTCAGAGACAGAGAGAGAGGAGAGAGTCAGAGACAGAACAAGCAGAGTCAGACAGACAGGCGGACAGATAGACAGAGACAGAATCAGACATACAGACAGAGAGAGAGAGAGAGAGAGAGAGAGAGAGAGAGAGAGAGAAGAGAGAGAGAGCTGTTTGCATTTTGGCATGACACACCATGAGCGGTTCACACTCAGGGCTTATACCACGATGACGAAAGCTTTCTATGACTCCATAATGCGCCGATGCTCATCAGTATTGAATTATTCACCACAAAAACAGAACAAACAACCTGTTTGAATTCACGACATGCTTTAGCGTTTCCTGGGAACTGTAAGAAATCTGGGTGACGGAGAGAAAAAGGTTGGGGAGGTGAAGCAGAGTATTATGTCAATGAGTTAGAGAGAGAGAGAGAGAGAGAGAGAGAGAGAGAGAGAGAGAGAGAGAGAGAGAGAGGCAGAGACAGAGGCAGAGGAGGGAGGGAGGAACAGAGCGAGGCGAGCAAGAGAGAGAGAGGGGGTGGTGGGGAGAGAAGGATTAACAGGGAGACAAAATTTAGGGGTGGAGGGAAGGTTAAGATGGGTTGGACAGAGACTGGAAAAAGATATGCAAGGCGGGAGGTAGAAGCAGGATGGAGAGTGCGCGGGGGGGGGGGGGGGGGGGGGGGGGGGGGGGGGGAGGGGGAGGGAGAGCAGAGGGAGCACACAGAGAAGGATTAGCCACAACATTTCGGTAACACATACACAAGTTGAGAGATGCAGACAGATGAGAGTGGACACAACATGTGAACGACACACAGTGACATGGAAACCCACTTACCAGGTTGGTCAGAATGTAATGATGATAGGGATCGATCATGCCTTCCTGCAGCGCCTTTGAAACAAAATATAAATGAAAGAATCAATCAAACAAATGGCGTCACTTACAATGCAGAGAGAGAGAGAGAGAGAGAATGAGAGAGAGAGAGAGAGAGAGAGAGAGAGAGAGAGAGAGAGAGAGAGGAGAGAGAGAGAGAGAGAGAGAGAGAGAGAGAGAGAGAGTCAGACAGTCAGACAGACTTACAGACAGGGCAGAGATCATAAAGTCGCTCTGGAGACTTTAAAAAATCAACTGTATCGTGTTTATGTATGATTGATTTTAATTGTGGATTTTTTTTAAATTGTTCCTGACGTTCAGTTCATTTACGTTCTGGTAAAAAGTTAAATGAACGTAGAAAATAAAACCAGATATGGTTTGCTTCATAGCAGTCTTCACATCGCAGAACGTACTGAATCTAAATTACGAAACTTTGACACAGGCGACTTGGACCTGAACTCACGATTGTAGTCATGGATATGTCATGGGGACATTAAAGTCATCATGCCAGCAGGGCATTGTCTCCGAGACCCTTCCTCGTCATTTTAGGGCGGCCAGTGACCTAAATGCGATACTGCAGAGCATCTGTGATGTCTGTGACCACATCATCCACAAGGGACATACTGTACGCTCTCTTTCAAAACATCCACCGTCTGGAAGGCTTAAACCTCCACTAACAGAGTCACGCAGGGCATTTGGGTGACAATCATGGAGACGCTTGGGCAAAATGGATAAAAGTTGACTGTGTGGTCCCAGTCTTAGAGTCCCCTTGCAGAGTCAGAAAGCTGACCGGGGCTGCATTGACCAGGCAGTGACCAGGCAGTGACCAGGCAGTGACGCCTCAATTGGTCCGGCCAAAGGCGTCACATTGCAAATGACCACTCTGGTGCAACGTTATGCTGGGTTCCGATCTGGTCGAAAGATTGAATTTTGAAGAAAATCAGCATATTATGAAAAGTGACAAATGTTCATGTTATGAGACAGAGGAAGATTCAGTTTACCAACATTCATGACATTGTAAACAATTATGTTCACAGTTTCTGGAGCGAATTAGACACCATCATAAGAGAAAAATGTGAAAAACGCTTAAGAACCAAGCATAATATAGACCTGGTATGGTTTGATAAAGATGTTTAAATGAAAACTGATAAAGGATTTGACCAACGTATCCTGTTTGCTGAATATTTGTATATACATGTAACATCAATACGATCAACCCTAATCTCCAACACATTTTGAACGAGTTAAATAGCAAATATGAAATCGAAAAACTTTATGCATCGCATGGAAATGCCATTCATAGCATTTCGTGAAAATTGATATCTGTATTAGAATCTTGAGGAAAGTAACAGAAAACAGCGGCGTCTAGAAACGGTGATACCTTCTAATATTTTTCTACAGATTGATATCCATATATGAATTCGCTTGGACCATTGTGACGAATTGATATGTTGATGGAGTTCACTGTACCTATGGTAATGAAATCACTGCTTTGGCTTTATTTGTTCGTGAATATGGAGTGTATTTGTATATAAACTGCGCAAAAGAATCTAGTCAAAGACACCCTTAATCCCTCTCAGTAATGCCTCCTCCCCCACTCCCCCCCCCCCCCCCCCCCCCCCCCCCCCCCCCCCCCCCACACACACACACACACCTTCCACCCCACAGGCACTGACCATCTTGAGGAAGAGGCCCGTCATGTCGACGTTGAGGTTGACCAGGATGTGCCTCCACCTGGCCGCCTTGCACTCCTTGAGGACGTCCCTCATGTTGTCGGGGTCCACCTGCCGCACCACCATCTCCAGCTTCCTGCTGAACTGGCCCCGGATCACGTTCTGCACCTTGATCAGATCTGCAACATGTCGAACCACCTTGATCAGATCTGCAAACACGGTGAAGCACTTTGATCAGATCTGCAACACGGTGAAGCACTTTGATCAGATCTGCAAAATGTCGAACCACTTTGATCAGATCTGCAACACGGTGAGCCACCTTGATCAGATCTGCAACACGATGAACCACCTTGATAGATCTGCAACATGATGAACCACCTTGATCAGATCTGCAAACACAATGAACCACCTTGATAGATCTGCAACATGATGAACCACCTTGATCAGATCTGCAACATGATGAACCACATTGATCAGATCTGCAACACGATGAACCACCTTGATAGATCTGCAACATGATGAGCCACCTTGATCAGATCTGCAACACGATGAACCACCTTGATAGACCTGCAACACGATGAACCACCTTGATCAGATCTGCAACACGATGAACCACCTTGATCAGATCTGCAACACGATGAGCCACCTTGACAGATCTGCAACATGTCGAACCGCCACCTTGATCAGATCTGCAACACGATGAACCACCTTGATCAGATCTGCAACATGTCGAACCACCTTGATCAGATCTGCAACACGATGAACCACCTTGATAGATCTGCAACACGATGAACCACCTTGATAGATCTGCAACACGATGAACCACCTTGATCAGATCTGCAACATGATGAACCACCTTGATCAGATCTGCAACACGGTGAGCCACCTTGATCAGATCTGCAACACGGTGAGCCACCTTGATCAGATCTGCAACACGATGAACCACCTTGATCAGATCTGCAACACGGTGAGCCACCTTGATCAGATCTGCAACACGGGTGAGCCACCTTGATCAGATCTGCAACACGATATGATGAACCACCTTGATAGATCTGCAACACGATGAACCACCTTGATCAGATCTGCAACACGATGAACCACCTTGATCAGATCTGCAACACGATGAACCACCTTGATCAGATCTGCAACACGATGAACCACCTTGATCAGATCTGCAACACGATGAACCACCTTGATCAGATCTGCAACACGATGAACCACCTTGATCAGATCTGCAACATGTCGAACCACCTTGATCAGATCTGCAAACACGATGAACCACCTTGATCAGATCTGCAACATGTCGAACCACCTGATCAGATCTGCAACACGATGAACCACCTTGATAGATCTGCAACACGATGAACCACCTTGATAGATCTGCAACACGATGAACCACCTTGATCAGATCTGCAACACGATGAACCACCAACATGATGATCAGATCTCTGCAACACTTGATGATTGATCAGATCTGCAACACGATGAACCACCTTGATAGATCTGCAACACGATGAACCACCTTGATCAGATCTGCAACACGATGAACCACCTTGATCAGATCTGCAACACGGTGAGCCACCTTGATCAGATCTGCAACACGATGAACCACCTTGATCAGACCTGCAACACGGTGAGCCACCTTGATCAGATCTGCAACACGATGAACCACCTTGATCAGATCTGCAACACGATGAACCACCTTGATAGATCTGCAACACGATGAACCACCTTGATAGATCTGCAACACGGTGAACCACCTTGATCAGACCTGCAACATGATGAACCACCTTGATCAGATCTGCAACACGATGAACCACCTTGATAGATCTGCAAACATGATGAACCACCTTGATCAGATCTGCAACACGATGAACCACCTTGATCAGATCTGCAACATGATGAACCACCTTGATCAGATCTGCAACACGGTGAACCACCTTGATCAGATCTGCAACATGGTGAGCCACCTTGATCAGATCTGCAACACGGTGAGCCACCTTGATCAGATCTGCAACACGATGAACCACCTTGATAGATCTGCAACACGATGAACCACCTTGATAGATCTGCAACATGATGAACCACCTTGATCAGATCTGCAACACGATGAACCACCTTGATCAGATCTGCAACATGATGAACCACCTTGATCAGATCTGCAACACGGTGAACCACCTTGATCAGATCTGCAACACGATGAACCACCTTGATAGATCTGCAACATGATGAACCACCTTGATCAGATCTGCAACACGATGAACCACCTTGATCAGATCTGCAACATGATGAACCACCTTGATCAGATCTGCAACACGATGAACCACCTTGATCAGATCTGCAACACGGTGAACCACCTTGATCAGATCTGCAACACGATGAACCACCTTGATAGGATCTGCAACACCACCTTGATCAGATCTGCAACACGATGAACCACCTTGATCAGATCTGCAACATGATGAACCACCTTGATCAGATCTGCAACACGATGAACCACCTTGATCAGATCTGCAACATGATGAACCACCTTGATAGATCTTTAACATGATGAACCACCTTGATCAGATCTGCAACACGATGAACCACCTTGATCAGATCTGCAACACGGTGAACCACCTTGATCAGATCTGCAACACGATGAACCAACTTGATAGATCTGCAACACGATGAACCACCTTGATCAGACCTGCAACATGATGAACCACCTTGATCAGATCTGCAACACGATGAACCACCTTGATAGATCTGCAACAC
>JADBJO010000402.1:680000-682500 GCA_016801955.1 Conus betulinus
CCGAAAGCCCTACCCCAGCAAGCGGTGTGAACACACGACTGTCTACACCGTCACCGAGCCCTTAAATTAATTGAATTAAGATTCCGTCCCCACATATACTGGTGGAGTTAGTCTTTTTCAGTGTAGGTTCAGTGTGTATGGTTTTACAACTATTGCTTTCGTATCATGTTTAGCAGTTCACTTTTAAAAAATTTCTGTACGACATTTCCTATCTAATTTGATAATTGGGACCGAATGATTGGTTGATTGAATTGTGACACTTAGTTTTGAGTACAAGAAAGGGGTTTTTTGCGTTGGTATACTCTCTGAGAGTGCCGCCAGTGCTGTGGCCAGCCCGCTGTGAACGGAGTACAGAGCTGTCGTACCCATACGGGCGATACTTGGTTGACTGTCAGACCGCTGTACCGTCACGTTTTCTCACCCGACACGTTACGTGACGATACACCCGTCACGTTTTCTCACAGGTGACATCTGTGTCTGTGTGTCAGTCCGTCTGTATTTATAGAAATCTAGTGTTTTTATCAGATTTTAACCAACGTTGAAAAGGCGTCAGGCTTTGCCACGTGTCATAAGCGTCATAGCGTGTTTAAAATTGTTATCAGACAGACGGAAAGATAGCAGTTGTCGGCTGTTTGGTCCGACTTTCAATCTTTTGTCGGAACGGACCAAACGGCCAGCTCTATAGGTAGCGCCCTCTTCGTCCGACAACTGGTTACCTTCCGAAATATCAACTCCTTTTTCCAATCGAGAGATCGAGAGAGAGAGAGAGAGAGAGAGCACAAGGACCTCGCTGAGCAATATGTGGGCGATACTTAGTTGACCGTCTGATACTCTCTCTCTCTCTCTCTCTCTCTTCTCTGTTTCTCTCTCTCTCTCTCTCTCTCTCTCTCTCTCTCTCTCTCTCTCTCTCTCTCTCTCTCTCTCTCTCTCTCTCTGGCTGCAAAGATCACCGAGATCTTCCTCGCTTGAAAGTCCATGGTCAATGATTATCAATTTAGATGAGAGACT
Source organism: Conus betulinus (assembly GCA_016801955.1). Lineage (NCBI taxonomy): Eukaryota > Metazoa > Mollusca > Gastropoda > Neogastropoda > Conidae > Conus > Conus betulinus. The sequence continues at coordinate 681,009 of JADBJO010000402.1, forward strand.
AATTACGATAATTTTCACGTGAAACAGTAAAATTTACAAAGAGAAAGGGTCAGTTACCGCCAAGGACACAGACAAACTGAAACAGTAGTTAACAGCCGTTTGAACACACCAGTTATGATGCGCAAACAGCTTCTCTTAAAAAACACGTCATGATATATGTGTGGAAAACAACTTTTCTTCTCCAAAGCTGCTCCCTGCTGAATTAAAGGCTGCAATTCAGGCAATGATACCTGTAGTGCCCTGTGCACATGGGTCCTAGCTGTCACATGCTTTGAGCCCTCATTACCGGTGTTCACGTGCTCGCCTGTGCTGGCCATAGTATGCAGAAGAAAAGCACGAAAACCATTAATCTATACAGCAACATGACTATTAATGATTACCGTGGTCGAAAAACAGTCATCATCTGTGTTTAGTTATACAAGACGTGTGGGGGGTGGGGGGTGGGCGGGGGGGGGGGGTGGGTGTGTCTGTGGGTGTGAGGAGAGAGAGAGAGAGAGAGAGAGAGAGAGAGAGAGAGAGAGAGAGAGAGAGAGAGTGTGTGTGTGTGTGTGTGTGTGTGTGTGTGTGTGTGTGTGTGTGTGTGTGTGTGTGTGATTGAGACAGAGACAGAGATAGAGAAGACAGAGAGAAGAAGAAGTAAGAAGAAAGAAGAAGAGAAGAAGAAGAAGAGAAGAAGAAGAAGAAGAAGAAGAAGAAGAAGAAGAAGAAGAAGAAGAAGAAAAGACCCCCTTTAGATTTTTAAACATTTTGGGGCTACCATACCCACTCAGAACCGTGCTACGAGTGGAGCTATCCATTTATTTATCTTGTAGGGGTCATCGATTGGCAGGGGTCATTGACCGGGCAAGACGACGGGTGCTGGAGTCGGCGACTCTGGGGAATTGGGGCAGGAGGAAGGAGGAGGCGGATGGCGATGGGAACCATCATGGGGGGGGGGGGGGGGGGGGGGGGGGGGGGGGGGGGGGGAAGCGAAGCGAAGGACTGTCAAAACGCCACATCATCAGCAAGACAGAGTGGCCCGCTTCTTTGGCCAGTGTCCAGACCTTAATGTAGATAAAGGCCAGAGAGAGGTTCTGTGCAGAAGTGTTTGGTCCGCCGGAGCCTCTCTCTCTCTCTCTCTCTCTCTCTCTCTCTCTCTCTCTCTCTGATATTATAACAATATTTCTTCAGGGTGTACCCTGTTTACATTGGATGAGAGTTATAAGCGTACTGGACATCATTACTGTTAATATGTTAAGTGTTACACATGTCCGCGCTTGTGCCTTTGTAAATAAAACTTGGTGGCATGAATGAATAAAGTTTGGTTCTCTTCTTCTACTTCTTCCCTCCCTGTCTCAGACCTCTCTTGGTTGGCATCTGTGCGTGGTGTGTGTTCATCACTGGGGTAATGCCAGCAGGTTAATTAGAGTGTCCATGGACATCATGAGTGTGCAAGCGTTGGTGTGTGAGTGTGTGCGGGGGGGGCGGGGGAGGGGAGAGAGAGAGAGAGAGA
>JADBJO010000402.1:687500-690000 GCA_016801955.1 Conus betulinus
TCGAGAAAAATGGTTTTATAATGGTGCTCAGTTAGATGTTGTGAATGAATACAAATACCTTGGAGTTATTTTATCTACAGGATTAACTTTTTCATACTCCTTGGGAAATGGCTCTGAAAGCTAAGAGATGTTGTTTTTTAGTATCTTAAAATTTCTATGGTCACTTGGGGAAAATAATCCAAAACTTTTCTTCAAAATTTTTTGATTGCCAGATTCAACCTATTTTAACGTACGGGGCCGAAGTTTGGGGTCTGACAGCTGACCATACTGTTATTGAACGAGTCCATCTCTTAGCCATTAAACGTCTATTAAATGTTAGTGTACAGACTCCAAATGCTCTTGTTTATTGCGAAACTGGCAGATATCCACTGTACATTCAGACATTTACTAAATGTGTGAAATACTGGTTAAAACTTACTCGAATGGAAGAAAGTCGGATCCCCCGAAAAGCTTATAAAATGCTATATGTCTTATTTTGTAATAATAAAAAGAATTGGGTAAGTAGCTTATGCTATACTTTGTACAGATACGGCTTTGGTTATGTGTGGGAAAAACCAGGGCGTCGAAGATATTAAATCCTTTGTGTCAGTCTTTAAACAGAGACTATTTGATGTCACCTACAAGATCTAGATTCTTCAATCATGTCAAAAGAAAGATTCAAGCTGTATTCTTCTTTTAGACAGTTATGTGATGTTCCAAAATATTTATATGTTATCAAAAATCCTATTCTCAGAAAGCACTTGACGAGATTCAGACTAGGTGTTTCACAGCTGAAACCTCACCGCTTCAGATATTCCCAAAGATCAGAAAATAATAACTGTCCTTTTTGCCCAAATACAGAAGAATCAGAATTACACTTTCTATTGGTCTGCTCTCAATATAAAGATATACGTGAAATGTACATCCCTCCTAAATATCATTACCACCCAAATGCGTTTAAATTAACCCTGTTGCTCTCTGACACGAGAATGTGTAAACCCCTCGCCTTGTATTTATCAAAGGCATTACCTTCAGAAATCAATACCTATAGGATGTCTGAGATGTTTGTCTATGTGTTATGTTTGACATTTTGATTATTATGAACGCATGTAACGTCTTTCCACCATGACTGAAAGTTATTGAGTTCCTAGTATGTGTGCATGTATGTGTGAATGTGTGTACACATATGGTGCTTAGGCGGTTATTTAAAAATATCTGATTAAAGAAATAAGTATATAACTACACTATTAGAAATAGTAAACAAAACAAAACAAAAACAAACAAACAAAAAAAAAACATATATACAACAACAAAACAAAATCAGTGAACACCCCCCACCCCACCCCACCCCCCCCCCCCTTCCCCTTTCCTTCCCTCTCAATCCCCTCCCCATCCCTCCCTCCCCCTCCATCACTTTTATATTAAGAAAAACAAAAATAAATTCAGATACTGTACTGACCAATTGGACTGATATCTAAACTTACAAAAAAAAAAAGTCTTAGGTTAAAGCTGGTGAATTGAATATAATGTGTGAGTTATTTTGCAACAAAACTGGAATAAAAGTATTTACAAGTTCTTACGTTTGTGCTTTATGCTTGTGCACGCACACGTATGTGTGCATGTGCGTGTGCGCGTGTGTGTGTATACATATGCGATTGTGTTTGGGTATGTGTGTGTGTGTGTGCATATGTGTGTGCTTATATGAGTGCTTATATGAATAATAATGGTAATTACAAAGCACTTAAATTTAAAAAAAAAAAAAAAAAAAGTTCAAAGGAATTTTTTTTTTTTTTTAAAAAACTAATCAATTTAACAACCATCAAGGCACAGAACCGTAACCTTTCTCCGTCCTTATCACTTTTAAGCTTTGTACATTATTCCATCTTCCCTCCCAACACTATGCCCCCCCCACATACAACGAAAAAGGAACCTATAAATACTTCCCCAATGAGTGCGCTCTAAGCATACAAAAAAACTCATATGTTAGAGCTGGTGACTCAAAGATGTCCTGTGCACTATTTTGTCTCAACACTGGAATTATTTTTTTTCAGGTCTTGACATGTAACAATATGTTCACGTGTTATTTTCTTTTTACATAAACACACTATGTTTTTAAACATATTTTGTTTTAAAAGCATCAAGTTTCCACCTATACATCAACGAAAGTATATTTTTATTTAAACTAAAGTTATGTTGAATGATTTTAATATCAAAAGTATCAAAACTGATTTTGATTGTCATGTTCTATCATTCTATCTTTGAAAATTTTCGAAATATGTGTTTTAACTAGATTGCACTGCTCATGTACCGATAAGGCTAGTTTAAGATATTCAGAACCAGAGATATGTTTTGCTCCACATTTAGCTGCCCTATCTACTTTATCGTTATAATAAAAGGAAGTGTGTGAAGGAATCCAACAAAAGGATAACTGGGCCTCCTCTTCAATAAGCATGTGGATCAAACAGCTTACCTCAATAATCATTTCAGGCTAGTATGCAAGTGAAAATCTTTTAGTGCCTGA
>JADBJO010000402.1:712500-725000 GCA_016801955.1 Conus betulinus
AGTGACTATTTAGCTCCATTGGTTATGGCACAAAAGTTCACAGACTGATGTTTGCATTTCCATTTCAAAATATTACAAAAATGGCATTTTCTGCTGCTGCCCCATATCGACTGTCTTTGTGATGAGAGTGTGGTGTAGTACAGGTGCCCTATCCGGAAAGGTCCTGGCATTAACTCTGATTAAAACAACACCAACAATGTCTCTGGATGGCTCTCAGCAAGCAGACTCCTCAAAATACCATTCTTGCATCCTTCGTCCCCTTCCCATCTGAAGTACTCCTCCCCCACCACCCATCCCTTCACCCCCCCCCCCCCCCCAGCCTTCTCTTCCCTGATCCCCTTCTCCCTGTCTCATTCCGACAGCCCACAGTGTCGTTTCTTCTTTGTCTTCCTCCTTTCAGCGATTGTGGAAGTTCAAACCAAGTCGGAAAGTCTCGGACACGCTTGTCGTTTTGTGTCAGCCGTGAATGGCTGTGTAGAGTGCTGATTGAATCACAGGGCAAGTGGCTCCGGGCTGCTGTCATGGTCCGACCCTCCTCCTGGACACTTCATTACTCTATACACTTCATCTCTCTCTCTCTCTCTGTCTCTGTCTCTCTCTCTCTCTCTCTCTCTCTCTCTCCTCTCTCTCTGTATTTAAATCTCTCTCCCTCATTTGTGTGTGTGTGTGTGTGTGTTGTGTGTGTGTGTGTGTGTGTGTGTGTGTGTGTGTGTGTGTGTGTGTGTGTGTGTGTGTGTGTGTGCGCGCGAGCATAATCACACGCGTGTGCATGTGCTTGCATTCATGCACACGTCTGTATTTTTGTGAGTGCGTGCATGCATGATTATTTACGTAAATGTGAATGTGTGTGTGTGTGTGTGTGTGTGTGTGTGTGTGTGTGTGTGTGTGTGTGTGTGTGTGTGTGTGTGTGTGTGTGTGTGTGTGTGTGTGTATGAGAGAGAGAATGTGTGTGTGCGTGTGTGTGCGTGTGTGCATGTGTGTGTGTGTGTGTGTGTGTGTGTGTGTGTGTGTGTGTGTGTGTGTGTGTGTGTGTGTGTGTGTGTGTGTGTGTGTGTGTGTGTGTGTGTGTGTGTGTGTGTGTGTGTAACCTGCAGGCATAAATTAATAGAATCTGTTAGTCACAGAAGACGACGCCAATCTCGTAGCTCCTGGCCACAGGAAAAATCTTTTCAGTTACGAAAGGAAAACAAGAGTTTTTAGTCTTGATGGTTGCTGCCAAGTGAGGGAATTAAAACCTGAGCCCCGTTAAGAGGAAGTCTGGAAACTCTCTACATTCTCTTCCAATTATGGGACAGACTTTTGTGTTGTAAAGGATTGTTGGACTCTAAAGGGATCACACATGTCGGAGATAGACAGCAGCTGACAAGAGAGTCAAGAGCTTTGCAAAACAAACCTCCCTGATGAAGAGCAGTACGCAGGATGAGAGACACAACAACAAAGCCTTGTAGCATGGGTGCATGAGTTATTTGATTGATCGTTTGTTTTTTCTCGAAATATTTATTCTTTGACAGAATGAGTGTCAGCGTAAGATTTAGAATACAAAGCTATTTCATGGCTCCGGCGTGTGAAATCAATCACCTGCGTAAAGACTTGGTCGCAGCATATTATGGAATGGAGCTGATGGCTGGTGAACATACACTCTGCAAAAAAAGAAAGTGTTTCTCCAAACTGAACTTGTTTCTAATTTGCCACAAGTTTTCCAAGAGCATATCGCAGACACTTCAAACCGTTGCTGCTCCTCTCTGTTTTGCTGTGCCGAGAGAAGATATCATCTGAATTCCGTCACTCTTCTGCTTACATTTTTACAGATGTGTCTAAATCGGAGGCAGAGGGCAGAAGTAGGAGGAGTGTTATTACTTGTACTAATCTGTCCCTATGATTCTCCACGAGTGATTTCCAAATATTTGAGGTTGAGTACCAGCTGTACACAATGAAACTCTCAGCTCTGGTTCTGGCCAGCCCTGTTATATTTCCAGATATTCTGATCCTGTGGCCACTGTTGTTCAAGGCCATCAGAAAACAGACCATCCACTTCATCTTGAGTCCTGTGGACAACATGGTACTGCAAAGCTGTTGAATTTTTGTAGAACAGACAGTAGGGACAATATCTGTGTATGTCCGAGAAAAAAAAAATGTAATGTCACAGACATTCGCACTATGGACAGAGATGTAAGGAAACGGGCATTTACAAAGGTAGAAGGGGCCCTTAGAAGAATGCGTGATTCTGCTAGGGTCAAACGATCTACGATCGCCCTTTGATCATAAGTAGGGGAGCTGTTTCGTGGAATGTACACAGGACGGGGACAATATCACCTACAAAACTGGAAGGATACCTGGAAGAGTGCAGATCTCTAGCAGGGTCAAACACATCCACGACCCCCCCCCCCCCCCCCCTTTAATTATCACCAGGGGAACTAAGAGTGGTAATTGAACGGGAGGGTTACTTCCCATGTATTTTAATAGGATATTGAAAATAGGAAATACTAACGTATTTATTAGAAAGTTTTAATTTTCCACGATGAAAAATAACCTTCCATACACAGAAATCAGCTCGTATACAATAACCTCACAGTCTCTATAGTCAGTGGCAAATGTGTAACAATAAACTTGCTAGACGGATCCAGATCCGTACCACGGATCCACATTAAAACGTAATGTGGTCATTTTTGTGTCGTATTCCATCGTTCCACGAAAATCTGATAACAATGATGACGTGAAGATGAAAACAAAAATCTCCTTAGCAGAGATAAAAAGATCACAGATGATAGGCTGAGTTCAACCGTTCTCTTTCTTTCACTTTGTGAACTAGTGCAAACGTAACCACCCCTTCATTTGGAGGCATAGAGGAACGGGACCGCAGGGATTGACGTACAATGAATGCCAAGAACGCCGGAAAATGCCAGCATGTTCATTCATTGCACATGCCTCGGACCCAAGGCCAAGCCTGTGGGCATGAGAAGTGGAAGAACCACTCGGTCAACAAACTCTTACAGATGCGTCAGTGACGTGTAGACTGCGAATCGATCACTTTCTCTCTGCCGCAGGGAAAGTGGAGAAACAGCATGGCAAGCGTGCCGTAATGATCCCTTGCATCTACAACATACATATTTTTGGGGAACTGGTGGAGACTTTTGTGAATGTCTGACTAGAGTTTTAGAAGGAGAATGGAAGCAGGACAGAGAAAAAAAAAAAGAGAGAGAGGGGTGCAACCAGGCTGGTGGGAGTTTCAGATACATGGTGTTCCCCTGACTTGGAATCAAAATTGCTACAAAATGGTTCTCTTCGGCACGACAACGTATGATTTCCAGAACAATGTAAAGAACAAACTTACTGTCCCCAAATGTGAAAACGTGGCTTCCAAACTGGCTTTCTCGTTAAACTCAGAAATGAAAATACAGAACGCTTTTTCTTATATTGCTCGCACAAGCAATTATACTCCATTCTGGAGTCTAGTTCTTCGTCTAGTTCTGCGTCAGTGATACAAGGCAGATGTCATCAACGCTGAAAAAAAAAAAAAAAAGAAAGAAAAGAAAACAAAAATGATGCACCCGGCATATGATTTTCGTTGGAAGTCTAAATTTGCCCCCAACCTGCAATTTTCATCGAAAATCAGGACATTTCTTTCGTCCAATCATTAGATTGTGTTGCAGAATCTTCTTGGATGTGGCAAGTGGTAGTTCAGATATTTCACTTGGCGATGCTCATTGTGCTCATCCAGTAAAAGAATACAGAAACATAGAACATCAAAGGTTACATCTGCTTTGGGCTGTCAGTAAAATCAGGTCCCACCAAGTGTCAGACTTTTTTTTTTGCTGTCTAATTTTCCATGCTACTCAGCGACATTGTGTCTACGTGGTTCATTCCAGCTCTCCGTGAACATCCACAGGCTGGATCGTCCTGCCCTTCATTCCAGCTCCCCGTGAAACATCCACAGGCTGGATCGTCCTGCCCTTCATTCCAGCTCCCCGTGAACATCCACAGGCTGGATCGTCCTGCCCTTCATTCCAGCTCTCCGTCAACATCCACAAGCTGGATCGTTCTGCCTTCATCATTCCAGCTCTCCGTCAACATCCACAGGCTGGATCGTCCTGCCTTCATTCCAGCTCTCCGTCAACATCCACAGGCTGGATCGTCCTGCCCTTCATTCCAGCTCCCGTCAACATCCACACGCTGGATCGTCCTGCCCTTCATTCCAGCTCTCCGTCAACATCCACAGGCTGGATCGTCCTGCTCTTCATTCCAGCTCTCCGTCAACATCCACAGGCTGGATCGTCCTGCCCTTCATTCCAGCTCTCCGTCAACATCCACAAGCTGGATCGTCCTGCCCTTCATTCCAGCTCCCCATCAACATCCACAGGCTGGATCGTCCTGCCCTTCATTCCAGCTCCCCGTCAACATCCACAGGCTGGATCGTCCTGCCCTTCATTCCAGCTCTCCATGAACATCCACAGGCTGGATCGTCCTGCCCTTCATTCCAGCTCTCCATGAACATCCACAGGCTGGATCGTCCTGCCCTTCATTCCAGCTCTCCATGAACATCCACAGGCTGGATCGTCCTGCCCTTCATTCCAGCTCTCCATGAACATCCACAGGCTGGATCGTCCTGCCCTTCATTCCAGCTCTCCATGAACATCCACAGGCTGGATCGTCCTGCCCTTCATTCCAGCTCTCCATGAACATCCACAGGCTGGATCGTCCTGCCCTTCATTCCAGCTGTCCATGAAACATCCACAGGCTGGATCACCCTGCCCTACCTCCGACACTAGCAATCTACTGGAAGCAGTCAAAGTCAAGTCATCACGAAGCAACCCACCAGACGAGACAATGCGTACTGCTGAGTCACTTAGGTGGTATTCAGTAGTGTCTATTCTGATCTAACAAATGGAGGACATTACCTACTGAGCCCACTACCAACGAAAATAACTGCGCTGCAGATGAGCTACCGTGAGTGAGCTCTCCTTCCATGGGGCACCACCATGTCTGGAGACAATCTTCCATATATTTACTGTCAACAGTGACCCCGACAGAACTTCCTCAAGGGGCATAGACATAGAGAGGAAATTGAAAGTGCGATCAACACTACAGCAGGGCATGGAGGGTTACATAATTTGAGGCATTCTAAAAGTTGATGGATGAGGACGATGAAGATAATGTTGCTCATTTCCATTCTGGTCTGAGACTGCATGACAGAGTTGTGCTCTACACTTACTTTCGCATCTGTCCTAGCGTCAATCAGGCCCGAGAGATACAGACACGTGCAGAGTTGGCCAAGAAATTAGAGCAACACTTTTCAGAAATGATCCAGAAAGTAGACGAAACTCGAGTGCGTGGTCTCAGTCTTCCCAATTAAGCCCATAGAAAACTCAAAACTGGGTAAAGGCCGGTCGTGGCGGAAAACATTCCACATGTAAATGGGTATGATGAGAATCGAAACCTAGACCTTTCAGGCAAGATCAGCGACGCAAATCACTTCGCCACAGCGGCTAACGAAGTGTCCGACATTGGCAGGCAATACTGATAACAGGCAAGCAGATCAAGACACAAGGATTATAGGCATGGCGACACAGACACTTCCTTTGAACTAAAGTCGTTCTTCATACTTGCCTTCACGAACCGAATATGGGACTCGTTTTACTTCACACCTGCTTCTCTCTCTCTCTCTCTCTCTCTCTCTCTCTCTCTCTCTCTCTCTCTCTCTCTCTCTCTCTCTCTCTCTCTCTCATCTGTTTTTCTTTCCACATCTCTGCCTCTTTGCATATTCATCAATCCTCTGAAACTCGCACAAGATATTAGATTGGCAGTTGGTTTGTACAAAACGGCTATCGAACAAAAATACAGTCAATACCACTCGTATTGAAGTAAGCTCAGTATGTTCAGGTTCAAGAGTTAGTGACAGAAACAGGTGCTTCGGCAAGGTGAAAAAGTAACTGCTTCAGGACAGAAACCCTTTGATAAGTTAACTTAGATGCAACCAGCTTCTACAGAATCTATATTGAAAATGTAAAGGTTTTGGTCGTCCGATGGATACGAGTGGAAACCGTACAGTCACAGCTGTCATTCAGGGAAAGCCGCAGACTAGTATACAAATACATCCCAGGAAGAATTACGTTTTGCTGATGACCGTTTATGTCAACTGGATGGCTTTCACATACCAGTGATTGAAAGCAGGGAAAACCTTCCATGGTTAAACATACTATTTCTGTAAAGAAGCATTCCAAAGTAAGCGGAAGAGAATAAATGATAAAAAGAGGAAGCTATCGAAGCTATCGAAGTAAAATATCGTAAATATTTGGTGTTGTATAGTCAAATGTTCGCTTTAGAGAATCGGGTTCTTTTGTTAATTATCACCGTTGTGTTCTGTGTCTCTCCATTCTCCTTTGCGTTTCAAGCGTCACCAAGCTCAACTGGTGGCTTTTTATGCAACCTGCTCGTTCCGTGATCTCAATCACATACTTGACATTTCAAGACCGGTGTATGTATGAACTGTCTGTCTGTCTCTGTCTGTCTGTCTGTCTGTCTGTCTGTCTGTCTCTCTCTCTCTCTCTCTCTCTCTCTCTCTCTCTCTCTCTCTCTCAGTTCTGCTCGATTTTATATGCTTCTGTTTTTCAAGGATGTCATTGAATCCACAAGAATATCTTTACAATCATCAAAACAAACTTTCCTCTCTCTCAGATTCAAAACAACAGTGTTGCTTTTCTTTTATCTTTTCTGTGTATAGAGCCTACAACAGGAAAGAAAGCGCTGTGGTGGTTACCAACTTCAGTCTAAAGATCAGACACGGTCAGGTTTTAGACGTCACACACACACACACACACACACACACACACACACACACACACACACACACACACACAGAGAGAGAGAGAGAGAGAGAGAGAGAGAGAGAGAGAGAGAGAGAGAGAGAGAGAGAGAGAGCTGATGTGAATCTGATATTAGTATACATTTCAACAATGCTAACGGTAAGCTAACATAAAACACGTCTTGGGGTTTTTGTTTAGGGAATCAGTAGATTGTTTTAAAGAAAAGTTCTGGACAGACAACACCTGTTCTTTGAGTATCTATTCGGCGTTCTGTGCCGTCTCTTAGCGTCCAGAATGCGCACAAGAACAAATTCCATTCTCCGATCACAGAAGGAAATCCAACGTCTTCTCTCTTGGGAATACTTTATTTTCAGATAGGGAAGGATTATGGTGTTCCTTTTTGTCTCAGCCCAGAGGCTGCAAACCTTCATCTCAGCCGCTGAAGAGGTATTGGGCCTGGATCGGGTCAGAAGCTTGCCCACTTGACGGCTCTGAAGTGCGAGTGGTGTCAAGGAGCTGTTGCACGATGAGGGATGTGAACGGAGAGAGCCACTTTACAACTATTCTGAGCCAGATTTGTGGACGCTGGAGAGGCAATGACAGATGTTGAGACCTGTGGCAGCTATACTCTGTCTGCCCCCCCCCCCCCTCTCTCTCTCTCTCTCTCTCTCTCTCTCTTTCTTTCTCTCTTCAGTGTGTGTGTGTGTGTGTGTGTGTGTGTGTGTGTGTGTGTGTGTGTGTGTGTGTGTGTGTGTGTGTGTGTGTGTGTGTGTGTGTGTGTGTGTGTGTGTGTGTGTGTGTGTGCGCGCGTGCGTGCGTGTGTGTGCGTGCGTGTGCGTGTGTGTGTGTGTGTGTGTGTGTGTGTGTGTGTGTGTGTGTGTGTGTGTGTGTGTGTGTGTGTGTGTGTGTGTGTGTGTGTGTGTGTGTGAGATACAGCTCTGTTGCGCAACGCTCACGTTGCGCAAAGCGTAAACATGCCACGTTGTGGCAAAGCGATAAGAATCACAGATTTGTGGATGGGAGTTTGTGGGTTTCGATTCCCATCAGAGCCACACATTTGTGGAATTTACAGCCCTGATTGGCTTCTACCCAGAGCTGACTTTTCTGTGGGCGTGACTTGGAAAACTGGACCACACAGTCGAGTTTCATCCACAGAATGAATGCGTCTCTGAGGGTGTTGCTAAAATTTCCTGAACAACTCTGCAAGCTTCTGTATCTCTCAGGCCTGGATGATGTTGAGCTATGTTAAGAAAGTAGACGCAGAGTACAGGTCTGTCATACAGTCGCATACCAGAATGGAAATTTGTAGCATCATCTTCATCATCCTCATCCATCAGCGTGAAAAAAATGTTTCAAGTTCTGTAGTCCTTATGTCCTGCTTTCTTGGTGACACCAGTTTCGATTTCCTCTCTATGTCCAAGGCCTTGGTTTGATCCTGTCATGGTCACCGGTAGTGCCAAATCCGTGGGGACTGTCGCCGGACGGACGTAACGGTGCCCCTCTGGAGGTAGACCTCACTCGCGCTGCTCCGCGACTGTGCACTCACTGTCATCAACAGAGGGCTTTGGTAGGTGGTGTCCTGCGTATGCAGAGTCAGAACAGGCACCACAAAACACGAACAAAGTGACTCGGCAGAGATGCTGTGTCTCTTCCGGTGGGTTTCCCCTCATGACCACTTGAGTGAATTGTTCCCCTTTGGTTATTGGTGCCAGGGCTGCAGCAGGACGATCTGCGCTGGAGCTGTGAACGAGGGATGGGATTGAGTGGCGAAAAAGCAATGCCACAGAGGTGGTGCAGAAGATGAGACAGCAAAACGAAACTTAAAAATACATAAATAGATAAACGCCTCTTTTGTGTAGCAGTCAAGTCCATTTGTGATGTAAGCTATAGCTCTGATATCCAGATGTCTTAATCATGCACAGATATTGAAGCAGGAAGCTCATAGTTCCTTTTCCTAACAATTGTTTCTTTTAGTTTACTTTCTCCCAAGCAACAGGGCCTCGCCATATCCACATTTACACATTTCAGTCCTTTATATTGTTTTTGGTTTCATTCTTGGTATTTGTTGCCCAGGCACATGTATTATGCCAGCCCAGGTCGCGTTTTACCATGCACTTAAATATGTCATGTGAACAAAACACACAACTACCAAAAGGAAATCATACGAAAATCTGTACCTAGACATTAAATTGACAGCTGGTTACCGCAAAACAATCATCGGGATCAATACGGTTGAAGCTGCTGTAATGAGATTAGATCAATATATGCCGACTCCTTGTCAACCAGAGCTGGAGACAAAAAAGAGAAGCTTCGGAAAGGGTATACAATAACAGCTTCAGGACAGCTGGCTTTTCGGAAACCAACGCTTCAACAGAATTTGCTTTCTGATATGTAAATGTTTCAGTCGGCAGTGGCAATCTTCAAGTGACAGCAGCTATTCAGGGAAAGTCACAGTCTGAAGATCCATGTCAATCACAGGATGGATCACGTTCTGCTGACTGGTGCTGGCCAGGGGACGGCTCTGACCTGCCTGTTGATTTAGAGCAACTGAAAAGCTGGACCATACCATAGCATAGTGTTCTTGCTGTCCATAACGACTGCTCAGCAACAACACTTCGCCCTTGCCAGCTAGCCGCTCTTGTGATACTCTTCTCCAGTGTACCGTTTTTATTTTCAGTGGATAGTAAAATTAAATAATAAATAAATAAATAAAAAATAAAATCAGCGGATTTTTCTTCGAAAATGAAAATATTTTATGCCTCTGACTGTATGATCCACATAACATTCAAACATGCATTTACCGCCCAATTTACTCCTTGATCATTCTGTCTCGGATCACACTTGATTTATAGCCAAGACATCTAAATCCACCGGCATAACTGACACATTAAATGTGTGGTCTGAACGACATCTATACGAATATGATTCGTGGATTATGTATATTTCCCCCCATTTATACCCCTCATCCCACTCTCTGCCATTATGTGTTGCACAAAAGAAGACCATATTGACCGAGGATTGACATGCGTTTCCTTTTTAGTCTTGTCTTCATGTTAACACAATTTATGGCACATCCCTTTGCAATTGGCTGGACTATAAACAACGTGGATTAAACTGACACATAAAACAGTTAGAAGGTTGTAAAACACACACACACACACACACACACACACACACACACACACACACACACACACACACACACACACACACACACTCACATTGAGCTTACAAGACAAAAAAAAACACAACAGACATTAACTTAAATTCCAACAATGTGATTTTAGTGATAATTGTTTGGAAAGAAACGGAGGTTTTGTCTGTTTGTTTGTTTTGTTGTTGTTGTTGTGTTGTGTTGTTGTTGTTGTTTGTTGTTGTTTTTGTTGTTGTTTGTTGCTGTGTTTTTTGCTTTAGAAAATGTATCAGGATGGGCGACCATTGTCCCTTTGTCAATTCAGCGCTTCATGGCATTCTCCTACTGTCCAAATTCGTCAACCATTACAAATTCAAACGTCTGATCAATGCAGGAAACCCAACGTCTTTCTTGCTACAAGTGTTTCCCTTTTTTTTTTTTGCAAAAAGACAAAGGAACTCTGCTGTTCTTGCTGTCTCTGCTCATGGATGCTAACCTTTTGTTTCTTAGGGAATCCCTGAAAAGACGTTGAGACTGTCTCACATGGAGTGATCCCCAATCGTATCAGAGAGCTGCCCACTTGACGGCTCTCACGAGCCAGCGGTGTAGGGCAGCTGTTACAATGGTGAGAGCTTTCCAGGCGGACCTCTCCAGTGTTGTTAGCTCGGGAGTGATGTAAACGGAGAGAGAGCCTCTTTCGAACCGTTGCGGGTGGGATTCGTGGATTCCAGAGAAGCAATGACAGTTGTTGAGAACTGTGGCTGCCATTTTCAGATGCTGAGTGCTCTCTCTCTCTCTCTCTCTCTCTCTCTCTCTCTCTCTCTCTCTCTCTCTCTCTCTCTCTCTCTCTCTCTCTCTCTCTCTCTCTCTCTCTCTCTCGCTCGCTCGCTCGCTCGCTCTCTCTGTCTCTCTGTGTGCCCTGCTTATTCATAGGGGAATACAAAATCAGGAAGCTTATTATTCCCTGTTCCAAACGTTTCTCTGACTATACTCTCCTACATCCCCACCACATCCAAACGTACATTTGTCATCCCATTTTTGTCCTTGATGTTTGCATGTATCGGCTTGCGTTATGTATGGACAAGGGAATTGTATCTACCAACCCAGTTGGTCTTTGACAAAACATGAAAATGTATAGTCCGGATAATCTATTATTATCATTAGAAAATATTCATAGCCTCCTAACCTGTGTCCCAGACCAAAGACCATGTTCCAAGGGCTGACTAGTATTTACTTCTCCCTTGCGTGTCCTCGTTTTTAACAGTTTGGGACAGAGCGATTGTAACTAACCAGATAATGAACAACGTGACTTGAACTGTTCCATGAATCAATGTGTACAGAAATACATACGTCTCCAACCAGAGATGGTCGTGACTGCTTGTACAGACACACAGACAAATGCCTGCATTTGCATGTGGGTACATACATATATGTACACACACACACACACACACACACACACACACACACACACACACACACACACACACACACACACAGCAAACAGCAAACCAAATGAAAAATTACGACAAGAAACGCAGTGTTAACTTGAATTACGGCAGTTGTACTCTCTCTCTCTCTCTCTCTCTCTCTCTCTCTCTCTCTCTCTCTCTCTCTCTCTCTCTCTCTCTCTCTCTAACAATGGTCCTGATGCACATGGGCGCCTCCACTCACTCAATAATGCAAAGACCAGATTATCTGTGTCTTGTTTGTAACTAGTTGACATTTTGCATTGAGGTCTTGGGGAGAAAGGAGAGAGTGAATTCCCTTTTGAGATGCTAATTCCTGTCAGAGACCTCTGGCAGGAGGATTGGAATGCACAGGGATAACAAACTCTTTCAGATTCGTCCAACCTTAAGGGGTTCCTCTCGTCTACGTCTAATGGTCGAAAAGAAGAAACAGTTCTGTGCCGGCTGCACACCGGCCATTCGTATTTTACCCACTCATATCTTTTAAAGAATGAAGAAGTTCCGTGGTGCATTCCAGTCATGTGCCACTCACAATGAAACATGTTCTTTTAGAGTGTTGGGACTTGCATGATGTGAGGCACAAACATTTTACAGCAGATTCCATGAAAACCTGTTCAGAGACGTTCCGCCTGACCCGATCTTTGAGTTCTTGAAAGAGATTAACATTTTTCATCGGATCTGAGATCTTACATTGGAAAGATTTTTAACAAACTTTCAGATGGGTTTTTCCATGTATTTTAAAGAATTGTGTGAATGAACTACTTGTGAGTTGATTTTAACGTGGTGACAGCCCTGATGTGGCCCTTTGCGGTCGGCTGGGCTATAAGCAAGATTATCCCATCTTATCTTACCCTTCAGTTAATCACCCCTTGAACCTTTTACATACGTGCAGGGGCCTAGGAAAAAAAAAGATGGCCCATTTTACCTATGCTCATGCAACAACTCACGGTCTTCTCTCATGTCAGCAGGGCAGGTGTACAGCAGCTCATACAATGGGAAGAGCTTTCAGAGCAGGCCGCTCCAGATGTGTTGGCTCAAGACTGATGTGAAAGGAAACAGCCACTTTGAAGTGATGGCGTGGAGTTGGGGCAAAGGCAG
>JADBJO010000402.1:730000-732732 GCA_016801955.1 Conus betulinus
ATATCAGACAATAAAGCAGTTATCAAGAATCTCTACCAAGAGTGAATTTAAAAAAAATCGATTTTTAGATTGAGGCTTGATGCCTTTAAAACCAAATTCTGTAAACACGTGACTTGTATTTGTGGCCAGCAAATCACTCCGTTCCATCTACTTTCTTGTGCGATAGAATGAAACCCTGCTTACCTGCTTGGTAGTTGAACACTGAACCGTCGATGTCAGCCATTGAAAACGTCATCTCCAACGAATCAAACATTTTTGAAGTTGTTCAAGGACTGATTAAGAGCCCAGTTGGACATTTACTTTAACGTCTATGTTATTTTCCCCCATGTTGGTGGCAGTTGCTTATAAATTTTTAGTGGTTCTTTTAAAGTTTTGGATTCAGTTATGTGGATTTGTGTGTGTGTGTGTGTGTGTGTGTGTGTGTGTGTGTGTGTGTGTGTGTGTGTGTGTGTGTTTGGGTTGTTTGTTTTTTGTTTTTTTTTTTTACTAAATTATGATTTACTTTATCCAGGCCTGATTCCATTACACATACCTACGTATGCCCAAAATCAACACCAACCGTTCGCATGCATACACCCAAAAACACCACATGCACACACACATAACGCTTACATACTGTCTAAGATCACTGTTAGGTGGATAGACGTTAAATTAAAGAACGAACGAGCACACACCTACACACACACACACACACACACACACACACACACACACACACACACACACACACACATATATATATATATATATATATATATATATATATATATATATATATATATTATATATATATATCACAGTACAGTAAAGAACCCGTTTATCATTGTGGAAAGAAGAATCATTGTCATTCAACAGGGTTTTCTGCCTTGCCATGAACAACGTCGCTGAGTACTTCTTCTCTCTCCTTTTAATATCTGTATTAGTATTTCTCTCTGTTTCCCATTATACATGTTTGAATTCTGGGACATGATTGTGAAAACATATTACATACACATACGCGCGCGCGCGCGCGCACACACACACACACACACACACACCACACACACACTCACACACACACACACACACACTCTCGCACTCTCTCTCTCTCTCTCTCTCTCTCTCTCTCTCTCTCTCTCTCTTCAAATACATACATTCATACATCCACATGAAAGGGTATGCAAAATGGTGGCATCAGCTTGAACGAATAGTGCAGTATTACAGGATAACGGTAGGATTACTCTGATAGTGGTCCATTTTTTTGGTCCATATCATGTGCTTTCTTCTTTTATGGCACGGAATCCACTTTTTTCATCTCAAACGAAAAGAAGTGATTCCAAGGTGGTAAACTACAATGGTTGTTTGGATCCTAATGGGAAACAAAGTCCTCTGATTCTGGTAGGAAAACAATATTCAATGTCTTAATTCTCTTATGGGATTACAAACTTTTCATCGTAGCACAGAAAAACATTGACTATTTTTATCTGAGTAAGAAAAGTTTCATTCCTTCGATTCTAGTCCAAAAGCAGCGTTCTAGCCTTTTATCCAAGTGGGAAAACAACATTCAGTCCTTTGATCATGGTAGGAAAAAGGAAAAAAAAAAAAAAAAAACACTTTCGATTCTTTGCTCCAAGAAGGAAAACAATATCCAATCATTTGACACCATAAGAAAGCTACATTCAATCCTTTCATTAAAGTAAGGAAACAACACTCAATCCTTTTATCCCAATAAGAAAGCAATCCTCTGAATCCGGAAGGAAGCCATAAATCAGTCCACATGGGGCAAACAGTTATCACCTGTTCGCAGAAGATAAACAACGGTCTTTCTGTAAAAAAAAAAAAAAAAAAAAAAAAAAAAAAAAAAAAAAAAGCAGAAGCGGCGTGTTGGCCAGTGATGGGGGAATGAGAAGCTCTCTGGAGTGACCGTCTTAAGAGGCTTTGAGCCTGTCAAAGCTTGGGACAGTCCGGGACGTGTCAAAAGTGTTTGCCCATTTGACGGATCTTCCGTGACGGTGGTGGTGGGGGGGAGTACCCCGGTACAATGGTAGGAGCTTTTCTGTTGGCTACGGCCTATGTGTAAAAGCAGACAGCCAAATTCGCAAAGACTGGGAGCGCCGTGTCGGTTTTTGAAGGGTAATTACTGTTGTTCAAAGCTGTCGTCGCTACCTTCTTGTGGAATATATGATCACTGTCTCTCTGTCTCTTCCCCCAACCACCTTCCACTCTGATGCCCCTCTCCCCCACTTCCGCTGTCCTCTCTCTCTCTCTCTCTCCTCTCTCTCCTCTCTCTCTCTCTCTCTCAATAAATCAACAAATAAGCGTAAAATCACACACACACACACACACACCACACACACACACACACACACACACACACACACACACACACTCACACCATATTATTATTCATCGCATGTTGAAGAGATCAGTAAAATACAATGACATCATTTGAGTGGATGGTCAAGTCAGACTTTTTTTTCTTCATGTTGAAGAAAAATACAAAATACGGTAAAATACAATGTCATCATTTGATTGAGTGGATGGTCGAGTCAGTCTTTAAGTTTTTTTTTTTTTTTTTAACCTTACTGCGTACGTAACTCCTGTGCGTGAATGAGGACATAACGGAAATGTTACCAATTTATTTGTTTTTGTAACTTTGATTTGATACACCTAGGAATGACAGTGTACTATTTGTTTGCAGGAAAGGAAGAGGGAAATGTTTTTGTTCTGTTATTCCTCTCCCCCCTTGTCAA
>JADBJO010000403.1:2500-12500 GCA_016801955.1 Conus betulinus
GACTACACACCAATGTTTGGAATAGAAGAGACATCAGTCTCGAAACCAAGCTGAAGGTGTACAGAGCTGTTGTTCTTCCCACACTCCTCTACGCATGTGAAACGTGGACAGTGAACGAACGGTGTGCCAAGAAACTGAATCACTTCCACCCGCCTCAGAAGATTTTTAAACATAAAATGGCAGGACAGAATCCCAGACGCAGAGGTGCTCGACCAAGCAGGCCTGCCGAGCATCCACACCGTCCTGATGCTGTCTAAGGTCATGAAACTCGCATGCCAGATCACCGGCTACCCCAGAGGCTCTTCTACGGTAAGCTGCAGCAAGGAAAGCGTTCCCACGGAGGTCAGATGAAACGCGTCAAATACATTCTCAAAACATCCTTGAAAGCGTTTAACATCAGCCCTGACTTAAGGGAACAAACTGCTGTGGATCGAGCTAGATGGCGGTACTGTATCCAATAAACGTGCCAATTTATATCAAGAAAGGAGGACAGCCGCAGCGCAACAAAAGAGACAGGCAAGGAAAGCCCGCGCCAGCAATCAAGGGCAGGTCTCCCACATTGCCTGTCCAAACTGTCACCGCACATTCCGTGCATGCATCGGCTTGATCAGCCACCTCAGTATCCACAATTCATCCCCCCCCTCCCCCAATCCCCCAACCCCTAGATGTCTGAAAGTGGTTCTCGTCGATTCGGCAGACGAACAACAACAGCAAAAGTACGAAGTCATGGGGGTGAGAACTCACGCTGTGCAGACCGGAGCGCAGACCGTGCCGGCCATGGAGGAAGCGTCTCCAAGAATTTTGGTGGCGCTGCTCTCGCACACCTTTATGCAGGCGGCCTCCGTCATGCCCGAATCAATCTGGTCGATCAGCAGGTCCACAATCCTGTCGAAGTGGACTGAAACACGGTCATGGCGTATTTAGAGGTGAACACTCACCAAACGCCCGCTAAGATAGAACAGAGAAGACGGGTGGACAGAGGCGACTGGGATCACTTACGTCCATCAGTCATCACCATCATTAATCATCTTCATCATCTTCACCATCATCATTATCATCACTATCATCAAATCCTCACCACCACCACCACCACTATCATCATCATTATCATAATCTTTATCATCATCATCATCATCATCATCATCGTTATCATCGCCATATAGCATCATCCTTATCATCGCCTTTGGCATCATCACCATGTACCTTTATCTGTGCTTAATGTAAATGAAGCCATAAGTGCTCACAAATCAAGTAGGATATGAACAAAATAAGAATAGATAAAATAAATAGATAGACAAACAAACAAATAAGTGAATAAATATATAAATGGGATGGAGGGGATAAGACGTACTTATCATACACGCAAGAAATTAGAGAGATAAGCCAACGTTAAGCCAACAAAACAAAATCATACAACACACAGGAACAGCACATGTCAAGGTGCATCAGACACTCGAGCACATGCGGACGTCATATGTCAATCCTTAAATCCCACACCACCACCACTCCTCCCGCCCCCCCCCTTCCCCCCCCCCCCCCCCCCCCCACACACACACACTACGCACACGTCTGGCCAATAATGGTGGTAGGACTCAAATTTCTTTTTAAAAGTTTGCACTGAACAAAACGTTGTTGAGGGAATTGGGGGAGGGGGGGGGGGGCGATAGGGAGGTAAGGGGAATATGAAAAGAGGTGGCGGTGGGTGGGTTGTAAGCTACGAAATCGAATGAAAAGACACACACCAAAGAATTGCTGAGCATCAGGCGAGGGCGGATGGGAAGAGAGTGGCGGGGTGTACAGAAAAAAGTAACACAATGAAAGGGTTACGACCCTTACTGCTTCCACCACCCCTTGCCGCTTTCTTTCGAGCTTCCGCTCAGCAACTTAAAAATTTTTTTTTTTTTTTTTGCATTGTTGTTGGTCACTTTAGTTCACTAAGTAAACGAGATATGTCTGTATTCCATGCTTATAACAATTTTTTATTCTTGTTTTCTTGCAGCACTCAACTTCTTCCATTTTTTTTTTTTTTTTTTGCGAAAGGTTTTTTTTTTTTTTTTTTTTCAAACATATATTTTCTCTTCGCACTTAGTTGCTTAATGATGGGATTCCTGTCAACAAAGTGCGTATAAAGTATTACAAAGAAGCATGATGATATTTTTTTTTTCTATCGACACAGTGCTGTATGTAAGTTACGGCCCTTTGCATGCTAAACAGTCCATGCTACGTCAAGCAAGCTCGACTGGTTTTCAAGGCAGTTGAAACAGCAATAAATTGTCTCCCTTGAAAAGGAATTCTTTCTCTCTACGTTTAATTTTCAATCCACTTTCCTAAGGAGGTCCTTTGTTGTTTTAAATGCTTTCACCTCCCTCAGACTTCCTCCTTTTGGGTCCCTTTCATGATCAGACTATTTCTTTTCTCACTATTAGTCTCTTATTCTGACCACAAAAAAAAAAAAAAAAAAAAAAAAAAGCACAAGGAATGATACGCAGTGGGTGAATCTGTGACGAGATTCGGTAAACGAAAAGTGTGCCAACACAAAACTTATTACTAACAGAAAAGACAGTTTTATTTGGATGCGATGACCAATACAAGACAGACAGTACGTTTGACTTTATTATGCTGCTAGCTAAATTTTATGTATACAAATATAAGTTTGAAGAAACACAACCTCAATTCCAACAGTTTACTATGTGTTTGAAAAAAAAAAAAATGAAACTGAAAAATATGCCAGCCATATGTCTCTGCAGAACTTACTGGCACGATGGCATAAATATCTACCTATCTTTGAGTAGTTTACAAACCTTTGTAAGCGTAGAAGTAATACGGTTCTCTGCTTTATACAAGTGTATAACATGCATTTTTTTTCCAATTTGCTGGCGCTTGTATGTTTGTATACTGTTTGTACTTGTCAAATTTGTTGATGATCATATGTGTGTACATTGTTTATGCAAAAAGAGAAAAATGCAATGTTTATTATTAAAAAAAAAAAAACCTGTGACGAGGCTGCGGGACATACCCAAAAGGAAAATCCCCCCCCCCCCCCCCTTCCCAAGGACCTCCTTGGAAAGTGGTTTGAAAATTAAACATAGAGACGAAGTGTGCTTTTCAAAGGAGATAATTCGTGCTTTTATTAACCATAATAAGTAATAATTATAAATAAGATGTTAGTCAATATATAACAAAATAAGTTATGATTTTCAGCACATAACAAGTAATATACGAATACTTTATATCAACTATAATGAAGATGTTTTTGTTTTATATTACCCTTGAGACAGAAGAAAAGTAAAATATGTAGTTGTATGTCCATTGATAGGTGAAATCGAAACGTATATTTAAGCACATTTCTTCATCAGAATATGAAATTTCTACTGCCATACTGTAAGTCTCAAATCGGCCTTGTACAGAAAGAAACTCCTCTCCATTCCAAGGAATAACAGGCAGCACGCGCGCGCTATCGATGCTTATGGTTCTTGATTAACCAATGTATCAACATTTAGAAAGAAAAAAAAACTCGCTGAGTTCTAACAAATATTGGATCCACCCTGTCGTCAGGGTGTAAATATGTAGGCTAGTATTCTCAACTGAAAATGCAAAATGCCAATATTTCCTGTCGTAAGAATCTTTTGACTTATGATCCGTTCTTAGCAGTAACTTCCCTCGGATTCAATGAAAACTTTGTGATACTCTTACGAATAATGAGCACTCTGCGTTGAACAGTTCCATTAAGTTTCGATGGAATCGGTTTGCAGCGTTGGCGTAATTAAAAAAACAATAGGTCCATAGCTTACATTACATCGTTTGACGAAAGTTCGGTTCAAAACAGGTTAAACAGTCTTTGGTACGCTTTTTTTGACAGGTAAACGAACGATGAAATCCTCGCGTATAAAGACTACTAGCCTGGGTAACGATAAAGGTAGTGTATTTGTACGTTTTTATTATTATTATTATTATTGTACAAGGAGAATAAAAGGTCCATGGCCTACATTACACCGTTTGACAAAAGTTCGGTTCAAACAGGTTAATCAGTCTTTGTAAAGCTTTTTTGACAGATAAACGAACGATGAAATGCGCGCGGATAAAGACTACTAGCCTGGGGTAACGATAAAGGTAGTGTATTTGTACGGGTTTCTTAATTATTGTACAAACCTTTTGATAATTTCGTTCAGAAATGCGTCGGCTTCTTCGGATTCGCTGCATAGTTAGCGTTAACAAAAACACGATCTCATATTGTTCTCTTCGTCGACGACAGTAAATGAAACGCACTGTACATTGCCCAGCTTTTTTCACATCAATATACAGTATACAAGCTAGTCATCATCATCATCATCATCATCATCATCATCGTCGTCGTCGTCGTCGTCGTCGTCGTCATGCCATCATCGTTCTCTCCATAAGCAGACAGCAACATCAGTTTACCCCCAGGCCAGAAGTGAGTTCGTTAAACTTGTCCTTGGCTTGGTTGAAAACGGCCTGCAGTTGATGGATCCAATTCTTGATGTCTTCTATGAAGAACCGTTTCTGAGGCGCGGCGGAGGCCGCCACCAGTACAGCCAGCAGAAACAACCACGACCTTCATCCCTGTGCAGAGAAAAAGCAAGGATTAGATGATGGCTTGAAAGAGCAACAGATTATGTACCGTGTGGGGTGCTTTGTGAACCACAGACTGTCGTGGTCAAGGATTAAATGCCATCATACCAATGAACTGAGGTTTGACAACACGGCATGAACTGAGGTTTGACAACACTGCATGGACTGAGGTTTGACAACACGGCATGAACTGAGGTTTGACAACACGGCATGGACTGAGGTTTGACAACCGGCATGAACTGAGGTTTGACAACACGGCATGAACTGAGGTTTGACAACACGGCATGAACTGAGGTTTGACAACAGGCATGAACTGAGGTTTGAAAACACTGCATGAACTTCATGCGAAACGCTAAACTATTTTTCTCAGTTCAATGTTTAATTAATATAGGTTGTTATCCACTTTAATCGATCGATTGTCATTTTGGTTCCACCAAAAATTATTCTTCCCTCTAAGTATTAATTTCATGTTTTATGTGGGAAAGAAAAAAAAACAGCCGTAAGTATTCAGTGTATGCCTCCCAAAAACGATCTTGCAGTCGTAAATGATTGACAGTAAAAAGTCACATATTTCAAATGTATGCCATAGAATACGCGCTAGTTTCAGCTTTCGCATCTTAACTGGTTTCAAACTTGATACAAACTGCTTTGTCAGCTAAACCATTTCTTTCTTCTAATATGCACCTAATAGTAGTTTTTTCGGGTAAGCTAAATGTTTCTTCTCTCCGTCACATTTATCTGAAGCACGTGAGTCGCGTCCCCGTTTTCATCTTCCTCCATCACTCCCATAACCGCGGTCTACTCCTCTCCCTTACCCCCGAACTTTGTCACCCATCCCTCCCCCTCCTCTCCCCCGACCTCATCTTCCCCTCTGTTTGATCCGAACAGTTCTGTCAACGCCATCAATTCGGGCACCGGATCTCATTTCCTCTCCAGCATTGCTTTTTGGCACACGAAATTCAGACAGCTGAACGACATATGTTACACGGATAATCAAGTTGGAAACCTTTCAATGTTTTGCAGCGGTCACTAAAAAAAAAAAAAAAAGAAAAAAAAAAAAAAAGAAAGAAGAAGAAGAAGAAAGAGAAGAAGAAGAAGAAGAAGAAGAAGAAGAAGAAGAAGAAGAAGAAGAAGAAGAAGAAGAAAGAAGAAAAAAGAACACCAGCCCCGGCGACCAGCCGGAAAGTGCAGTGGTTTATGTCGAGAAATTTGCAGTTTTTGGAAGTCGTGGGTTCGATTTCCATCAACACTATTTACTTTCGGAATTTTTTGGCACGGACCGGCTGCTGCCAAAAAGTTCAATGTAGTGTTACTTCTGGTGAGAAGACTGGAAACATGCGGTGGAATTTCATCTATTTCATTGACGAGTCTCTCACAGTTTGCTCAGTTTCCTGACCAACACTGCAGGTGTCTGTATGTCTCGGGCGTGATTGACGCCCGGCTATGCTGTCAAAGGAAACAAAGTACAGCCTTGTCTTGTCAAGTAATCTCTTAGGAAAACAGAGCTCTATAGCACCATCTTCATCATCCTCATCGATCCCCATTGAAAAAAAAAACCTCTGAAATTCTGTGGAATTCATACCCTGCTCTATTTGTGACCCGTTTCGATTTCTCTTCCATGGCTACGCCTTTGGTGTTATTCGTGCCATGAGCCTTGGTATCGGCTTGTTCATGATGAGGTGGATGGATGGACGGTGAACACGTCTTCAGGCGGAAGACATTCTCTCAAACTGGCTCCGTAAGTGAGCAACTATGCGGTCAGCAGGGGGTTTCGTAGTTAGTGTCCACCGTATGTTGGTTCAAACCAGGCACCTTTGAACTATGCGGTCAGTAGGGGGCATCGTAGTTAGTGTCCTCCGTATGTTGGTTCAAACCAGGCACCTTTGAGCTATGCGGTCAGCAGGGGGTTTCGTAGTTAGTGTCCTCCGTATGTTGGTTCAAAGCAGGCACCTTTGAACTATACGGTCAGTAGGGGGCATCGTAGTTAGTGTCCCCCGTATGTTGGTTCAAAGCAGGCACCTTTGAGCTATGCGGTCAGTAGGGGGGCATCGTAGTTAGTGTCCTCCGTATGTTGGAACAGAGCAGGCACCACAGAACACAATCTAAGAGACTCTGTGCAGCGTTTCCTCCGGTGGGTGGTCTCCTAACGACTTGGTACTGATTGTGGCGCTTACTGTGGATTGCCGGTACCGGGGTTACTGCGGGACAAACCGGGGTGGTACTGTGGAGGGGGAGCTGGAATGAACGGCACCAGAGTAATGCCACTGAAGTGACACAAAAGTATCACACACACACACACACACACACACACACACACACACACATGGAGGCACACACGCACGCCACACACGCACGCACGCACGCACGCACGCACGCGCGCGCACACACACACACACACACACACACACACACACACACACACACACACACACACTTGGCAGTAGCGCGTAAAAATCGGGAAATATTCCACAATAATCGATCCTTGACAACTGGCTTAAATCAAGATCGGGTTAAAAATGGATTAGAAATTACCAATATAATGTGGATTATACCCACAAGCAATCAATATTACAGTAGTCATACAACAAGTGACCCAGACGAACCATAAAAGAACAAGTCGCCTATATACAGCGCCCTGATACTTACTGATTGATTTTCCGTCAAGGGACCGTGTTGGAACAGACAAAATACCACTGTGAAAAAGCAGCTTATATACTGTCAGAAATGTGACTCGGTTGACATAAGAAAAAAAAATAGAGACAGGGACATTCTAGTTCAAAAAAAGTACACGTTTTTTTTTTTTTTTTTTTTTTTTTTTTTTTATGAGCGACATAGTTATTTCTGACTGCGGTGCACTGTGCAGAGTCCCCCCTCCCCACACCCTCTGATCATTTTGAGACCAGGGGAATTCGCCGGCTTCAGGATTCCTCCCCCCCCTCACCCCACCCCCCCCCCCCCACCCCCACAAACAACCCACCACTCTATGAAACGTGTTTCTCGCCGTAAGTACACGTCTCCTTTAATTATTTTAGCTTTGAGCTGTAAAATGGATTCGGTGCTGTTTTCAAGCGCCTATCTGTACTCTCCTCCAGTCCTTTACCCCACCCTCCAGTTTCCTAGTATACTGTCCCGCCATTGTTCCAACTTTAATCAATACTACCGACATTGTGTCCTCTTTAATCTTCTGCCCTCGACACTGTAACAATCCTAAATAGATGAATTTGGTGAATGTCTGTAATGATGTGACTTTACGTTGGATTCGTCACTGAGTTCTTTCTCCTTTCCTGTCTCCCAGTTCTTCTTCTTCCAAAACACATATTATTGCTCTTTTCCCTTAGTTCCCCCGTCTCACCCGCCCCCTTCTCCTTTATAAAAGCGCTTGCTTGCTTGACTGTGGATTTGGATGTTTGGGAAAGTCAATGGGTGATTAGTAATAGCAGGTTGGGGCGTTGATTTGTCGTTCTATGAACATTGTGTAAAGTCAAAGATAGCTCGGAAGAGTAGCCAAAGAGCAGCCTTGGCCTTTGTGTGCCGGAAATTACAGATCTGAAATTAGGTCAGGACGTTCCGCACACTGGAGGTGGGGAAGTTATGAGATGTTCGGCAGTCTTGAAGAAAGCCCCGACCTCCTTGTCATGGCTCACAATCCTCGTCAGCAGAGCTCATTGTTGACCACATCCGTCACGTGTCGGAGAGATGCACTGAGCATTATATTACCGTGAGTTGTACAGTCAGAAGAATATTGTTCCTGACAATCCAGTTACCAGCGGTAATCTCAAATCTTCGCGTCCTAGGTGATGTGAACGAGCCACTCTTTCTTGATGAACTGAATTAGATTATCGAATTTTGTTTTTTTTTTTCGCATGTAGAAATTGTCTGGGAAGGACATGTCACATCGAGAGAAATGTTCATTGCATGGGGCAAGTTCATCATTCTGAAATAACTGGCCTTTAAAGTGCGTCAAGAAGACAGATACACGGACGCGGCTATTCCCCACATCTGACTTTACCCCTTTTGAATACATCCCGTTCCCATAGTATACGCACACGCTCTCCTTCTTTCCCTCCCCACTCCCTCAAGACACTGCTTTTCTCTTATCTCCCTTGAGTGACATTTTATGTCGGGCACACACACACACACACACACACACACACACACACACCTGTCTGTCTGTCTGAGTGATATTTTATATCGGGCACACACACACACACACACACAAACACACACACACACACACACACACACACACACACACACACACACACACACACCTGTCTGTCTGTCTGTTTTCTCTCTCTCTCTCTTTACAGAAAGAGACAGGACAGACAGACAGACAGACAGACAGACAGGCACAGGCAGACTGACTGACTGACTGGACAGACTGACTGACTGACCGACAAATCTGTTTATAGCCTTAAAAGAAAGAGCAAGAGGAAGAGAGAAAAAACGAAAACATAAACAATACACTTTTGTTAAAAAAGAAAAGAAGTTTGTTTATCAGTTCAGATTCTTGTTGATCTGCACTTTCTGGAAAACAAGATGAAACATTCTTTGACACACAGTCGTTAGATAAAACACCGAGCCTTTTACTTTTTACATAAGTATGTCTTAGGGTAAGCGGGCCTCGGGCGGACAGAGAGGAGAGAGAGAGAGAGAGAGAGAGAGAGAGAGAGAGAGAGAGAGAGAGAGAGAGAGAGAGAGAGTCACTCGTACAACTATCTGCAGACATGGGTTACTTTTTTTTTTTCAGAATAATACGGCGGCAGAGGACTGCCTCCTTTTGTGCTGTTCCACAGAGGTTCCACAGAATGACCTCTGATTAAGACACGAGTTGGAGTGGCGGTCAGAAGAGGCAGGAATGATTTCTAGACTTCCTGATCTCCACTCCACCCCCCCCCCCCCCCCCCCCACCCCCCTCTCTCCTCATTCATACCTCCAACTTTTCGAGTGAGAGTGTGGTGAACAAAAATACGGATTTTTTCCCCCGCTGTCCCGTGCTCCATGTTTTTGTTTACGCACGCACACGCACACACACACACACACACACACACACACACACGCGCGCGCGCGCGCGCGCGCGGTAATCTCTACCTTTTTTCGAAATGATTTTATTTAAAAAAAAAAAAAAAAAAAAAAGAAAAAAGGACACCCAGCCTCAGTATATAATTCCAGTGACCTAATCGTGACGCTTCAGATAGAGCACAACGAAAAGATAGCTTTCTTTTCTTTTTTAATTGCAGCAGTGGAGGAGAGAGAGAGAGAGAGGGGGGGGGGGGTCTGAAAAAAACCAGGGGACGCGTGAAGGAGAGGTAGGAGAAGGTAGTAGGAGAAAGGGGGGGGGGGGGGAGAGGGGGGGGGGGGAGGGGGGCGGAGAGAGGGGGGGGGGGAGGCATCAAACCGGATAGCTGGA
>JADBJO010000403.1:15000-42500 GCA_016801955.1 Conus betulinus
ATAACAGCCTTAAAGTAGCATCCCCTTGGGTGTACCAGCCCGTATTTCATGACTACAGAGCCCACCGGCGAAAAACACCACCCTCCAGCTGTCCAGCACACCCCACAGACCCAACCACCCTGCCCACGGACAGATTAAGACAGTGCCACTCCAGACACAGCCAAGCTTTCGCCATACGGTCTTATGTGCCTCAAGAGAGAAATCCAAAGTTGTAGTCTTTCCCACTGTCAACAGGACTTTCCCTGTGGTCAGTGAGTCTTTCCTCACCGTCACTGAACCTTTCTCCAGGGTCAGCCTAGACAGACAGACATTACTGCGACACCGTAAACTGCATGGAAATGATGTCAGCCAGACCACACTGGATGGTGTCTCCTGGCATTGCCGGGCCTACTCCGGCGGGAGTGCCGGTGAGAATGACGTCCCCTGGCTCCAAGGTGAAGAACTGGCTGATGTAAGCGATGAGG
Organism: Conus betulinus; assembly: GCA_016801955.1. Classification (NCBI taxonomy): domain Eukaryota; kingdom Metazoa; phylum Mollusca; class Gastropoda; order Neogastropoda; family Conidae; genus Conus; species Conus betulinus. The sequence goes on from JADBJO010000403.1 coordinate 15,465, forward strand.
GATGGTATGTTGAAGATCATCCCTTGGGTACTTTCATCCTGCTTTGTCATCCCATTCACCTGCAGAAGAAAAAAAAAACAAACTGAGAAATGTAGTGTTTATATCGACATTCTAAGAAGTGTTCCGGTACAAAGAACTGATTTTTTTTTTTCATAAACGAGCAAAAAATAGATCCAACATAAGCTCTCACCGGAAAAATTCATGCGACTGATCGACTGACTTGCTGGCAAGCAGACTGAGTAATTGATTTTCTACGGATGCTTTTAAAACGTACACTTCCTTGAGTCGTTTCGTTCGTTCGTTCGTTCGTTTGGTTGGTTGGTTGGTTGGTTCGTTGTTGTTGGTTTTTTTCTTTTTTCATCTTTCTCTTTTATTTTTTTATGTAGTGCTACTCCTGAGCATTTGAATGAAGTCCTTTCAGAGCTTTTTTTTTCTACGAGAATGCTTGTAAATTGGTAATGTAATAAAGTAATTGATAAAGGGATATACTGCGCAAACAAAAACTTTCATACAAAAAAAAAAAGACAACTTAAGACTTGTGACGAAATCGAAACTTATCCAGACAGTCACGTTTATTTTTATAACTTAAAATGTCTGGATATATCTAATAAAGAAATTTACTCCAAAGGCTGAAAGAAGTTAGATGACAATATTGATGACCTAACCATACTAAGCACACTGAGAGCTATTACTAGGGTAAGCAAGGAAGCTATGATATTTTACAAAATTTTGATCGAAGACGACTTTGAGCCAAACTGCTGTTCAGAATGGTCAGAAAAACTAAACAGAGATGTTTCCTGGATAGGGTATTGGACAAAGTTTACAGGATTAGGGACATCAAATCAAGACGGCTACCAATAAGAATCTTACACAAAATTATTCCTGAGGATCTTGTTTGAAATGTTATGGGTGTAACTCACACAACACTTTGTGTATGGCGTGGTGAGGCAAACAATTCTATTGAACATCATGTACGGAGCTGTAAACATGTTGTGTTACAGAATGCAGTCAGTAGCTGTGGCATCATCCCTCAAACTTGGATGCCGGTGATGTAACTGCTGTCACACACGCGTAGTCCATCGGGCGACAATCAAAATATTATTGTCAAACTGAAATTCGACAAATAATTTTATTTAGTGGGATAAATACGGTAGGGGCTGCAAACTAGGATTTTTTTTTTCTGTCTTTTTTTTTTTTTTTTTTTTTGCCTCTGAGAGCCATTTTTGTATGGTAACACCGAAGAGGGCCTGACTGAAAACTACAGACCTGTGTGCTGCCTCGGTAAGGTTATTTACATCACCAATGAAACCATACTAAGTGTCCCTGCTGCTGCTGACAGGGAGAGAGAGAGAGAGAGAGAGAGAGAGGGGGGGAGAGAGAGAGAGAGAGAGAGAGAGAGAGGAGAGAGAGGAGAGGAGAGAGAGAGAGAGAGGGAGTTCAGAGGGGATTTGTTACGGGGGGGGGGGGGGGGGGGCTGAGGCACCTCTTACCTCTCCACACACATGTACAGAACTTGTGGACATCTTTGGAAACTTGCTCAAAGAAAAAATGTGAACACATGTTCAATGTCAAATTGTTATGTAATCTAATACTTGTCGGCACAGGTTAACATAAAAACATGTACACATATATTATGTTGTGATATTACATAAGTGTCTGTAAGAAACAACATTCAGAAATACAAAAATCCAATCGTTAGATTAATAAAAACTATGTTCAAATTGAAGTGTGATTTTTTTTTCTTATGAATCTATGCTTCTTCATATAATTATAAACTTTTTTTTCAAACAGTTCATGGCTGGAGATTTCCTTATCATGACACGTAGATAGTATGATCTGGAAAAGATGGTTGTCCTAATGCCTCTTTTAGTTCGCTCTTTTCTTTTTACGCATACGCGTGTTTGTGCAAAACGTGTGTATTACTTGTGAGTACATATGTTTAGTGTTATTGCTTTGAAAAATTTTCGGCTTTGACCAGTAGCCTTTAAAGTCAATATTTGTCTTGTTTGTGTCGAAGATGATTTTAAATGGAAAGAGGGTGAATTATACAACTAAACTGTTTTGAAGTAATGATAGTTCATTTCTTTAAAAGAACTCTGAACATTATATAATGACTTTCCTTGTGTCTAGGCAGTTTTTGGTGTCATCAGAGTAAAACGATCACAAGCAGAGAGGACTAATGTTGAACCGTTTTAGTTATAGAATTATGTTATACATGCTAAGCTCGTTTGCAGTGAAAATCACATCGGTGAAAAAAAAAAAATCATACCAGTTGGTAATTTTCAGAAATAGAATCACAAACTTTCGGAAACAGAATCACAAAACTCTCTCTCTCTCTCTCTCTCTCTCTCTCTCTCTCTCTCTCTCTCTCTCTCTCTCTCTCTCTCACACACACACACACACACACACACACACACACACACACACACGCGCGCGCGCGCGCGCGCGCGCGCGTGCGCGCAACCATACAAACACTTGTTGCAAGCAATGCACGCCATGATATCAGTTTAATAGCAAAGCTATAGACTAGTATACTCAAATATGAACGCCAAATAGATTACCAGCCTCTAAAACCACCTTTACCTCTTTCACCTCGTTATATTTTTACCCCCATTTTAAACATCTTTTACGTCGAGTTTTCAGTCGCAGCCGAATCCTTATTGCCAAATACATGCACTTGCCAAAATTAATAAACCGAGAGCTTCATGTTCTTGACACATTTTTTTTTACAGCACCACCCGTGTTGTGCACTTAGTTCAAACATGCCTTTTACATTTATCATGGATAAACAGAATGTAGAAATCTTTGGCGGGGGCGTCTTTCTTCAGTTCACTTTGACATGGCAGTCAGTCTTGTATCCAGTCGTTTCCTAATGCTTAGTTTAACCACAAGGCAGTGTTCCCTGATGCTTACCTTCAACCACAAGCCAAGCCAATGTTCCCTGATACCTACCTTCAACCACAAGGCAATGTTCCCTGATACCTACCTTCAACCACAAGGCAATGTTCCCTGATGCTTACCTTCAACCACAAGCCAATGTTCCCTGATGCTTACCTTCAACCACAAGGCAATGTTCCCTGATGCTTACCTTCAACCACAAGCCACTGTTCCCTGGTGCTTACCTTCAACCATAAGGCAAGTTCCCTGATGCTTGCCTTCAACCACAAGCAATGTTCCCTGATAACTACCTTAAACCAAAAGGCAAGTTCCCTGATGCTTACCTTCAACAACAAGGCAATGCTCCCTGATGCTTACCTTCAACCACAAGACAATGTTCCCTGATACCTACCTTCAACAAAAGGCAAGTTCCCTGATACCTGCCTTCAACCACAAGGCAATGTTCCCTGATGCTTACTTCAACCACAAGGCAATGTTCCCTGATGCTTACCTTCAAACCATAACCGGATGTTCTGTGGGTCAGGAACATTGTCTCGTGGAATGAAGCTGCTCACAGGGCAGGCTGTGTCAAATCCTTTGGCCAGGGTCCATGGCTGACCCTTCTTCTTGGCCTCATCCTGAAAGTCTTGGGCTGTCATGTCCAGGACAAGAACATAGCCTCCCACATGGTCCAAGGCAGATGATTCGTCGATGTTCTTCCCACCGTGCTCAATGACCAAACCTAGTTCTACTTCATGACAAAGGGATTTACAACCTTTGGGGATCTGAAATAGAAAATCATGCCAGAAGTAACAGATGTGTACTCATTTACTGTTGATTCGTCAGTACCCTCCACGGTCTCTGTCTTTGTCTTTGTCTTTGTCTGTCTGTCTGTCTGTCTGTCTGTCTGTCTGTCTCTCTCTCTCTCTCTCTCTCTCTCTCTCTCTCTCTCTCTCTCTGTATGTGTGTGGGTGTGTGGGTGTGAAATTCTTTTTCTCACTCTGATGTGACATTTACAGCCATCAACATCTACTTTCTTTCGCCCCCCCCCCCCCCACACACACACACACACACACACACACACACACACACACACACAAACGCGCGCGCACGCACGCACACACGCATGCACACGCACACGCACGCATGCACTCCTCAGTGTTACCATTTATGTCGTTTTACAACGAGAAGCTTCATCCCTCAAATCCCTCTCTCCACTCCCTCCCTCCCTCCATCTGTGTGGCTGTTTGCAAGCCCACACGGTGATACGTGGCGCTGACGTCAACGCTGTAGAGAATTAGGACGTAACTGTGGCGCGGGTCGTCACCACCCCCTCCCTTTCTTCCCCTTCTTATCAGACAGTGCATGATGGACCGGAGTATTTTCTCTGCCACACAAGCCACTGTCAAGGACAATGGCAGTCGTGACACCGCCTCTCTCATTTCATGAGCCCACACATGTCTTGCACGAGGCAGACCCAGTTTCTTCAAGCATCATGGTAAAGACTGAAAACCACCCAAATCTGATAGACTGTCATCCCTGATCCAAACTGAGTTACGTCTCACCGCACGTGTTGAGGCGTGTCTGTCTCCTTTGATATATTAATCCCACCCCACCCTGCCCCCATACCATGATATTTTCATTGGCTGTCGTATCCCTCTGACAACCTGTAACTCGGACAGACAAAAGAGACGTGATGGTTCGCTTTAGGCCATAAGATTGATTGATACAGTCAGTCTGCAGTGTGTAAGACTCAACAACAGTGTGTGCCTACAGCCTAGGACTGGAATGTTCACCTCTCCTACTTCTGAGATTCTGTGTCAAGTTTCACTGATCGTCCCAGAAGCAATGCTCTGAGAACCTGTTATGACTAACGAAAACTGGCCCAGCACAGGATCAAAAATCCAAACTGCGATGCAGCCATGCGGACAATCAATTAGCCAACAGTCCTGTAAAACTGAGAGAGAGAGAGAGAGAGAGAGAGAGAGAGAGAGAGAGAGAGAGAGAGAGACAGACAGACAGACAGAGAGCTGCACACCTCTCCAACTTGAGTAAAGCTAAATCCTTGTTTACTTACTGGGCTCCAGCTCCGATCAGTCACACCCTTCATGATGAGATGAATTGAGGAAAGGCCAGCTCAAACAAGACCAGGGTGACGTTATAACAGTATTGTATATTTCAGTCTAGTATACAACAGTCAAGTTTTGTGCCTAAAGATGCGCCTAACTTGAGTTGGTCTTTGTGTTGTTCATACATCATTTTCATGTTTGAAACTATCTTTAATTCTGTCACTCAGGGCTCATGTTTTTTTTTTTTTTGTTTGTTTTAGGGCATAAACCTTTGGTGAATTTCTCTAGAGCTATTCTTGTTTTCAAAGTCCCGAGACAAAACAAATTTCGGCAGTTAGTAACCAGAAGGTTGCTCCTTCCAACATTAGAAAGAGAGGGGGTGGTGAATATTAAAAAAAAAAAAAAAAAAGCACCAACTATTCTGTAATCTTAATGGAGAAAACATGAGCGCTTTCTCTATTGGACTACATCTTCCACTTCTACCAATCACTCTCTGTCTTTCACAGTTCTTACAGACAAACACTGTGAAAGCGATGTCTGTTCTGCTCTCTCTCTCTCTCTCTCTCTCTCTCTCTCCTCTCTCTCACACACCACACACACACACACACACACACACACACACACACACCACACACACACACACACACACACACACGCACGCACGCACACACAATGTCTTAATGTTAAAGCATAATTTAAAACTGCCGTTGGATTAATTAAACTATGTTCAAATTGAAGTGTGAGCTTTTTTCTTCTTATGAATCTATGCTTCTTCATATATATATAAATTTTTTTTTCAAACAGTTCATGGCTGGAGATTTCCTTATCATGACATGTAGATAGTATGACCTGGAAAAGATTGTTGTCCTAATGCCTCTTTTAGTTCGCTCTTTTCTTCTTTTTACGTATACGCGTGTTTGTGTAAACGTGTGTATTATTTGTGAGTACATGAATTATGTTTAGTGTTATTGCTTTGAAAAATTTTCGGTTTTGACCAGTAGCCTTTAAAGTCAATATTTGTCTTGTTTGTGTCGAAGATGATTTTAAATGGAAAGAGGGTGAATTATACAACTAAACTGTTTTTGAAGTAATGATAGTTCATTTCTTTAAAAGAACTCTGAACATTATATAATGACTTTCCTTGTGTCTTGGCAGTTTTGGGTGTCATCAGAGTAAACCGATCGCAAGTAGAGAGGACTAATGTTGAACCGTTTTAGTTGCAGACTTATGTTATACATGCTAAGCTCGTTTGCAGTGAAAATCACATCGGTGAAAAAAAAAAATCATACCAGTTGGTAATTTTCAGAAATACAATCACAAACTTTCGGAAACAGAATCACAAAACTCTCTCTCTCTCTCTCTCTCTCTCTCTCATCGTCTCTCTCTCTCTCTCTCTCTCTCTCTCTCTCTCTCTCTCTCTCTCTCTCTCTCTCTCTCACACACACACACACACACACACACACACACACACACACACACATACATACACACACACGCGCGTGCGCGCAACCATACAAACACTTGTTGCAAGCAATGCACGCCATGATATCAGTTTAACAGCAAAGCTATAGACTAGTATACTCACATATGAACACCAAATAGATTACCCAGCCTAAAAAACCACCTTTACCTTCTTTCACCTTATATTTTTTTTTACCCCCATTTTAATATCTTTTACATCGATTTTTTCAGTCGCAGCCAAATCCTTATTGCCACATACATGTACTTGCCAAAATTAATAAACCGAGAGCTTCATGTTCTTGAGATATTTTTTACAGCACCACCCGTGTTGTGCACTTAGTTCAAACATGTCTTTTACATTTATCATGTATAAACAGAATGTAGAAATCTTTGGCGCGGGCGTCTTTCTTCAGTTCACTTTGACATGGCAGTCAGTCTTGTGTCTAGTCGCTTTCTAATGCTTAGTTTAACCACAAGCCACTGTTCCCTGATGCTTACCTTCAAACCACAAGGCAGTGTTCCCTGATGCTTACCTTCAACACAAGCCAACGTTCCCTGATGCTTGCCTTCAACCAAAAGCCAGTGTTCCCTGATGCTTACCTTCAACCACAAGCCACTGTTCCCTGATGCTTACCTTCAACCACAAGCCAATGTTCCCTGATGCTTACTTTCAACCACAAGCCAATGTTCCCTGATGCTTACCTTCAACCACAAGCTAATGCTCCCTGATACCTACCTTCAACCACAGCCAATGTTCCCTGATGCTTACTTTCAACCACAAGCCAATGTTCCCTGATGCTTACCTTCAACCACAAGCTAATGCTCCCTATACCTACCTTCAACCACAAGGCAATGTTCCCTGATGCTTGCCTTCAACCACAAGCCAATGTTCCCTGATGCTTACCTTCAACCACAAGCTAATGTTCCCTGATGCTTACCTTCAACCACACGGCAATGTTCCCTGATGCTTACCTTCAACCACAAGGCAAGTTCCCTGATGCTTATCTTCAACCACAAGGCAAGTTCCCTGATGCTTACCTTCACCACAAGGCAAGTTCCCTGATGCTTACCTTCAACCACAAAGCAAGTTCCCTGATGCTTACCTTCAACCACAACCGGATGTTCTGTGGGTCAGGAACCTTGTCTCGTGGAATGAAGCTGCTCACAGGGCAGGCTGTGTCAAATCCTTTGGGCCAGGGTCCATGGCTGACCCTTCTTCTTGGCCTCATCCTGAAAGTCTTGGGCTGTCATGTCCAGGACAAGAACATAGCCTCCCACATGGTCCAAGGCGGATGATTCGTCGATGTTCTTCCCACCGTGCTCAATGACCAAACCTAGTTCTACTTCATGACAAAGGGATTTACAACCTTTGGGGATCTGAAATAGAAAAATCATGCCAGAAGTAACAGATATGTACTCATTTACTGTTGATTCGTCAGTACCCCTTTTCTCGGTGTCTCTGTCTGTCTGTCTGTCTGTCTGTCTGTGTCACTCTCTCTCTCTCTCTGTTTGTATGTGTGTGGATGTGTGGGTGTGAAATTCTTTTTCTCACTCTGATGTGACAGTGACAGCCATCAACATCTGCTTTCCTCTCTCGCCCCCCCCCCCCCCCTCACACACACACACACACACACACACACACACTTACACACACACAAACGCACGCGCGCACGCACGCACGCACGCACACACGCATGCACACACGCACCCGCACGCACGCATGCACTCCTCAGTGTTACCATTTATGTCGTTTTACAACGAGAAGCTTTATCCCTCAACCCCCCCTCCCCCCCACCACCCCACTCTCCATTCACTCATCCCTCCCCTCCATCCGTACGGCTGACGTTGTTGCAAACCCACACGGCGATACGGCGTGTCGCGCTGACGTCAACGCTCTAGAGAATTAGGACGTAACTGTGGCGCGGGTCATCACCACCCCTCCCTTTCTTTCCCCTTCTTATCAGACAGTGCATGATGGACCGGAGTATTTTTCTCTGCCACACAAGCCGCTGTAAAGGACAATGGCAGTCGTGACAACACCGCTCTCTCATTTCATGAGCCCATACATACCTTGCACGAGGCAGACCCAGTTTTCTTCAAGCATCATGGTAAAGACTAAAAACCACCCAAATCTGATAGACTGTCATCCCTGATCCAAACTGAGTTATGTCACACCGCACGTGTTGAGGCGTGTCTGTCTCTTTTTTCATATATTAATCCCACCCACCCTGCCCCCCATACCATGATAATTTCATTGGCTGTCGTATCCCTATGACAACCTGTTACTCAGACAGACAAAAGAGACGTGATGGTTCGCTTTAGGCCATAAGACTGAATACAGTCAGTCTGCAGTGTGTAAGACTCAACAACAGTGTGTGCCTACAGCCGAGGAGGGAAATGTTCACCTCTCCTACTTCTGAGATTCTGTGTCAAGTTTCACTGATCGTCCCAGAAGCAATGCTCTGAGAACCTGTTATGACTAATGAAAACTGGCCCAGCACAGGATCAAAAATCCAAAACTGCGACTGCGATGCAGCCATGCGGACAATCAACTAGCCAAGCCAACAGTCCTGTAAAACTTGGAGAGAGAGAGAGAGAGAGAGAGAGAGAGAGAGAGAGAGAGCTGCACACCTCTCCAGCTTTAGTAAAGCTATGTCCTTGTTCACTTACTGCGCTCCAGTTCAGATCAGTCATTCCCCTCATGATGAGATGAATTGAGGAGAGGCCAGCTCAAACGATACCAGGGTGACGTTATAACTGTTTTGTATATTTCAGTCTAGTATACAACAGTCAAGTTTTGTGTCTAAAGATGCGCCTAACTTGAGCTGGTCTTTGTGTTGTTCACACATCATTTTCATGTTTGAAACTATTTTTAATTCTGTCACTCAGGGCTCACGTATTTTTTTTTTTTAGGGCATAAACCTTTGGTGAATTTCTCTAGAGCTATTCTTGTTTTCAAAGTCCCGAGACAAAACAAATTTCGCCAGTTAGTAACCAGAAGGTTGCTCCTTCCAACACTAGAAAGAGAGGGGGTGGTGAATATATAAAAAAAAACAACAACAACAACACCAACTATTCTGTAATCTTAATGGAAAAAACACGAGCGCTTTTTCTCTATAGACTACATCTTCCACTTCTACCCATCACTCTCTGTCTCTCACAGTTCTTACAGACAAAAACACTGTGAAAGCGATGTCTGTTCTGCTCTCTCTCTCTCTCTCTCTCTCTCTCCTCTCTCTCTCTCTCTCTCTCTCTCTCTCTCTCTCTCACACACACACACACACACACACACACACACACACACACCACACACACACACACACACGCAGACACACGCGCGCACGCACGCACGCACATACAATGTCTTAATGTTAAAGCATAATTTAAAAAACTGCCGTTGGAAACAACCAAACCAGAGAAAAGTTCTCGACTGTTGCGTGCATATAAGTAAATACATTTTGTACCTTGATCGGTGAACCTTCAGACAGGTAAGAGGATGTTGGTTTCAAGAACAGGATGGGTTTCTCTGGAATTGGATTCCCAGCTTCTTTTGCACGAGAACTGAGAAAAAAAACTCAGCATGATGAAAAGAGGTGTACAATTGGTACACAACTCGGCACCAGATCATCATTAATTCTCATCATACTATTTACCAGACATTAATACATGATAACGATTACATGATGCCTCTTCTTCTGGGTATAAGTGTGTACGTGCATGCGTGCGTGCATGCGTGAGTGTGTGTGTGTGTGCGTGCGTGCGTGCGTGCGTGTGTGTGTATGGCTGAGTGCGTACGTGCGTGTGTGTGCTTGGGTGCGTGCGTGTGTGTGTGTGTGTGCGTGCGCGCGCGCGCCCGCGCGCGTTTGTGTGTGTGTGTGTGTGTGTGTGTGTGTGTGTAAAACCGACTCCTATTTCTATTTCTCCAAATAGGTCGGTGAAATTCACTCATCCATATCATGCCATGGTACCATGCCGGCCGTGACACGCTGACTCTCCACCTGAATGCAGATCTGTGTGGTCGGATGCGCTATGAGCCTGAAACTGAATGGAATAATCCCCTCCACCCCACCCCCACCCCACCCCCATCTCAGCTTAAGTATCCACCAAACACTAATGCAATCACAAACGTTTAAGACAATGATTCAAAGCTTAACTTAATTGGCCTAACTTTTTTTGGGTGTTAATTTGATGATTAACGCAAATTACTATGCCGTGCATGCGCAGTCTCACAGATGTATGGAAGATAGATATTGGAGGGGGATGTAAAACGACCAAGAGGCTGTGTTGCAATAACTACTACTGCTACTACTACTACAGTTACTGCTACTATTCCTACTACTACTTCCACCACCACTACTATTACTACTATACTACTGCTACTACCACCGCCACCACTACTGCTACTACAACAACTTCAGCTACAACTACTACTTCTTCAACAACAACAACTACTACTACTACTACTACTATTACAACAAGTACTACTACTACTACTACTATAACTTCTGCTACTACTACTGCAATAACAACAACAACTATTACTACAACTACTGCTAACTACTAACTAGTCCTACAACAACAACAACAACAACTACTACTACTACTACTACTACTACTATTTCTGCTACTAAATTACAAACTACTACTACTATTACGACTACAACTGCTCAATGACTTGATCGTGACTCGCCCCGAGTGAAATTCAGCAGAGGGCCTGAGATCTGCATAAATCAGAAAAGTTCCTACCCATAAATTTCTTCCAACGCAGATGATTTTTTTCTTCCCAGTCTCACGGAATCCAGCAGCAGCAGACATCGTTTCCATAAGCTGCAGCACCAAGTGATTCAATGTCCTCCTCACAGTATTCTAAAGTCAGCCAGCCAGGCAGGCAGGCTTGTCAACTCTGGCCTAATCTTCTCTGCTGGCATACGCATGGTCACTGCAGAGGTCAAAGGTGTCGGGACAAAAAAAATGCGTGAGATTGACCTTTGCTTTATCAGGACCCCCCCCCCCCCCCCCCCCCCCCCCCCCCCCCACCCCTTCACCGCCCCTCCCCTCCCCTCCCGGCCCAATCTCAGCCGCTCTTCCGCCTGTTTCTCTCGTTGATTGCATGCTTGTATGACTGAGCTACTGTCCTCGAGTATACTTGGTAGAGATAGGAAGAGGTTAGATACTTCGAGTTACGTGGACAGTAGGTTAGTTAGCATCGGTGTGTGTATGTGTGTGTGTGTGTGTGTGCGCGCGCGCGCGCGCGCGTGCGCGCACGTTTGTGCGTGCATGCGTGCGTGTACGTGTGTCTATGTGTGTGTGTGTGTGCATAAGTACATACGTGTGTGCGTGTGTGTGTGTGTGTGTGTGTGTGTGTGTGTGTGTGTGTGAGAGAGAGAGAGAGAGAGAGAGAGAGAGAGAGTGTGCGCGCGCGCGCATGCTGATGTGTGTGTGTGTGTGTGTGTGTGTGTGTGTGAGAGAGAGAGAGAGAGAGAGAGAGAGAGAGAGAGACAGACAGACAGACAGACAGACAGGGTCTCTAAGACAACATGTTTCCAGCTGTTATTCCGAGCACTAGGTGTCACTATCCTGTGGTTTGGGAACATGTTCTTCTCTGGCAGCTTTAAAGCGAAGCGATTCTGTAAACAACTGGATCCCAAATTCGGTGGCCATGTCTGGAACTCTAATTCTGCAGACACCTGAACTATGGAATTTCGCTAAGGAGTTGGATTGTGTATGCACTCCAATGAGCTTTGAAGGCCCGAAGAGAAGAACCACTCTCAGACAGATGTGTCGGTCCTGAACTCCAAACACTCTGAACGAGCTGGGCCGCATCCCAGTTCATGACTCCAAGATTTTGCTGCCAACTTTGTTTCATTTCTTGGTGCTGCCCGGATTTGAGCCAGCAGCTTCTGGATGGTGAGCGGTGCCTTTTCTGACGGATGTCTTACCCACTTCGCCAACAGACACCTGCTCCAAAGTCTGGGATGTTTAAGCTTTATGAAGTTTACTTTTGTGTTCCTTCCTGAACAGATTCAGTCAGTACTCTTTTCATCTGCATCTGCCATTACCTTTACGATCTTTGTCCTCTTCTATCCAGAAATCCGAGCTGCATCATGAGATCACAGGTTGATGAGCTTACAATCCTCCTTGATCCCAGATTCTGTGGCCAGGACTTTGGCTTTAAAACCAGATTCCTTCAAGTTGCTGGCTAGACTGGCATGCTTTTCAGTCTTGTAGATGTGAACTTGCTCCATTTTGCATTTATATGGCATGTGTGTGCGTGCATGTGCGTGCGTGCATGCATGCACAAAGCAAAGCATACAATTGTCACAAAGATATACAGATTGAGAGTGTATTCAGGAACAAGCACACATACACACTTTTTTGGGGTTGAATCTTGTGTACGAAGTATAGATGCAGCAGCAAGCACATGTGCAAGTGCACTTTCAGACTCTTAGGACGAAAGTGTCTCAGTCATAAAAGATTTGAAACTGCATCTGAAACATGAACTGAGATCAAATGGTTTTGACTTTTGTGTAAAGTCCTTCCAAAGCAAAGGGCTGTAAGGACTTCAACACCAACCAGTACATTTTGTCATGCCAAGTCTGACAGCTTTGAATTAAACAGCTCTCCAGCGAATGTCAATGTCCAGCTTTATTTATGGATATACAAAATTAATGTGCAAATGTGGACACACACACACACACACACACACACACACACACACACACACACACACACATGGAGTCCACTATCCACCAAGTTCAAATCCAACACACATGCATGCACGCAAGTACGCATGCACACAAACATGCATACACAAACATGAAATTCTCTCAATCTGCTTACAAACTTGAGCTCAAAAGATGACACACCAGCAAAATCTGATTAGAGATCTTTTATTCTATGCTGCTTCATTACAATTTTGGTGTATAAAGGAATTTTTTCTGTTGAAATTCTGACAGCCAGAATTATTGCTTGTACACACACACACACACACACACACACACACACACACACACACACACATGCACACAAGTACAAATCATAAAGGATGAATGCATTTAGCAGCCTAAAACCCAGTTCCTGCTGAAAACACACACATGTACAAAATGAACACCCAACCATTCATTGTATCATTTTTGGTTGACTTCCACGTGCAGAAATATTTCTCATTAAATGAAGAACTGGATGCTTCTTTGTGATGACTTTGCTGCCACTGCTCCGCTGCTTTCACTTGTGTATTTGTCTCTATTATCTGAATACTCATTATTACAGAACACACACACACACATACACACACTCACAAATCTTAAAATTACAGTACATGCACACACACGGTCCTTCACTGCAGAACACAGAGGTGCATATACAACCCTTAATTAGCTCTCTCTCTCTCTCACACACACGCACACACTACCCTTAACCAATGACCCCCGCCCCCCCCCACGACACACACACACACGCACACTCACACATCACTCTTAAATACAGTCTAACACTTGCATACCCTTCATTTACACAACACACAGACTTACACACAGCACACAAATTGCATAACAGACAACAAAAAAATAATCCTAGTACTGCATAATAACACACAGCATAAAATATCATGACCCAGATAATCCTACACTTTGGACAATCACTGCATAACTCTTAATCTTTCCCATACATCGTTGGTCTGAAATAACTCACATTCATGATTTTCACTTGGTAACGGGTACATTTTTAAACAATCTCTACCAAATATGATGACTTTGTCAACAAACCATGGCACTACATCTGTCCCTAAAATCTGTTTGGTTTTTGTTGCTATAAACAAAGAGTCCCAGTACGTCATGGGTCTTAGCAGACCCACTCTCTCAAAGAAAACCTGAGTGTTGTATAACATGGGTCTGGCCAGACCAATTATAAACAAAAACAGAGCCGGCCAAGTGCATTGTGGGTCTGAGCAGGACCCATGATGTATGGCAAAGGTTTATTCCTTCAGAAGTAGCTTGGATGTGGAGACCAATGACGTATGGTGTGCAGAAATTTTTAGGTGACGTACGGGAAAAGGTTAACGGAATGAAAATTAGAGCTGAGCCAGACCACAGTATGGTGGATTGCTGAGGGCATCACAGCAATGATGCAATACACTGCATGGTAAACAACAACAGCAAGACCACGGTGATGCATCTGTCGGGTACATCACTGCGATACAGTGAACTGCATGGAGACGATGTCAGCCAGACCACACTGGATGGTGTCTCCTGGCGATGTGGCGCCCACACCACTGGGTGTGCCAGTGAGAATGACGTCCCCTGGCTCCAAGGTGAAGAACTGACTGATGTAAGCGATGAGGGACGGTATGCTGAAGATCATCTCTTTGGTATTTCCATCCTGCCTCATTGTTCCATTCACCTGCAGAGAAAGAAGAAAAAAAACAAATTAAAAAAAAAAATGTATTCATGCATGTATTAAAGAAATAAAAGGTGAAAGTTTCTATAGCCTTTGGGCATAAGTGGACCCCTAAATGCATGAATGTACATGTATCGTTCAAAAGTTTTCAGGTTTATGAATATGAAATTCTTAATATCTTCCTCACTGTGTCCCTCTAATGGCCAGCGGTCAGGGGAATAAGTGTGTATGAGTAATATCTGCAAAGCATGAATCTAACACAGACTTTCTGGATAAATAAAGTAACAGGCTGACTGACAATCCAACAGACTGATTAATCAACTGACTTTTAGAAAACAATGCTGAATGTTACAAGTCTTTCCCTATATCTAATATGTCATATCTGTTCAACATGTCTGAGAGTGGACTCTGGTATCATCACAGCAAAATTAGCAGAACGAAAGAAGAATAGTTCTTGAGATTTCATGCCAGAAATTATATGCACAGATCTATCTGTTTATAAATGAAAACACACATTTCTGGGGAAAAAAAAAAAAAATCACACACATGTACTGAATGGCAAAATCAGGACTAATAAACATGAAATGATATTCCCTGTCTTCTTCTTTACTTGTCTCTCTCTATAACACACACACACCATACATGCACACATACACACACACACATACACACACACGTTGTATGTGATACGCTCTCTCATATAAGTTTTAAAACAGAACCATGCACACATATCCTCGCTAATGCACATCAGACATAACTATAATCAGCATTTGAAATTAAACTCACTTTCCCTACAATATTCTAATTCAGTTCCAGACCAGTTTATATAATCTACAAACATGTCTGTCAATGTCAGCAAACCAAGGGTTTTATGTTCAAGGGATATTTTAGTAACATCATAATATGACCCACACATATCTTAACCATATCATTCATCATCAACATAAATCAACACAAAATTGAATGTCTTTGGTAATCTTATTTTTCTTCTTTTTTTTTTTTCTTAAATTTCTATTCAATTCTTTTCTTTCTTCCTTTTTTTTTGCCAGGTCCAGGTCAACTTTAATACAGGAATCAGTCATGTGTTTTTGATAGAATGAAAGTGTCAGCGCACCACACGTTAGTACATGAATAAACCAAGACGCTTTGTACCAAATGTTCAAACACTAAGATCAGCAACTGAATGTCCATCAGTTTAAAAACACACAGAAAATGCATGGTGAGTATGAGTTAGTTAATGTTTAAAACACTACCTGACTACTATCAGCAAGTGAATGTCCATCTGTTAAAAAACACAAAGACAATGCATGGTGAGTATGAGTTAGTTTCAGAAAAGAAAAACAAGGACTATGGGAAAAAATAGGAGGAAGGGGACCCCACTAAAAAAAAAAAAAAAAAAAAAAGGAACTAAAAAAAAAAAAGGTGAAAAAAAAATCTGCGGCTGGATGACAAAAAAAAAAAAATAATGTGTTTGATTGTTCCCTGATGCTTACCTTCAGCCACAAGCCGATGTTCCCTGATGCTTACCTTGCGATGTTCACTGATGCTTACCTTCAACCACAAGCCGATGTTCCCTGATGCTTACCTTCAACCACAAGGCAATGTTCCCTGATGCTTACCTTCAACCACAAGCCGATGTTCCCTGATGATTACCTTCAACCACAAGACAATGTTCCCTGATGCTTACCTTCAACCACAAGGCACTGTTCCCTGATGCTTACCTTCAACCACAAGCCGATGCTCTGTGGGTCAGGAACATTGTCTCGTGGAATGAAGCTGCTCACAGGGCAGGATGTGTCAAATCCTTTGGCCAGGGTCCATGGCTGACCCTTCTTCTTGGCCTCATCCTGAAAGTCCCGGGCTGTCATGTCCAGGGCAAGAACATAGCCTCCCACATAGTCCATGACTGATGATTCATCAATGTTCTTCCCACAGCGCTCGATGACCACACCCAGTTCAACTTCGTGATGAAGAGATCCACAGCCTTTGGGTATCTGAAAATTAGAAGAAAAAAAAAAGTCCTGAATCTAACCAGCAGATATCTATAAATATTGACTTATTATTATTTCTGATTTATCAGTGCTCTTTCTTTCACTCTCTCTCTCTCTCTGAGTGACTTCCCTTGTCTGGTTGCCAGCAAGACAAACTTTTCACTGCTCAAATTAAATTTCAATTGTCTTTTCAAGAAAGAGAGTAAAATGCCTGTGGAAATGTCTTAAATCAAATTTGGAAAGTATGCTCAACACCGTGCTGCATGACATGACATTATCATCCTTAAAACTGAAAGCAGGGATAATCAGATTGTTGTTGCTCTTAGGCTGACAACAATGTCTGTTCATTCCCCTGGTATGCGACATCCAACTCAGAATGCTGTGTTCAGAGGAAAATGTCCATTGCAGGTCAACAGGGACAGGAGATGGGCAGAGAACACAGGCAGTAAAAGGCAAATGAAAGCGTTTCATCCCTGTACTGTCTGTTCGTACCAGCCCCTCCTTGTTTAATATACAATGCAGACAGATGTGTCAACAACAATGAAGATTCCTGTGCTGATACTTTCCAGCATTCACACCAACTACCTTCCACTGTACCTCTGCCTGCACCAAGTTCGCTATCCTGTGATGGAACACAGCACATCGACATGGCACCGTGAGACACAGATAGTGAGTCAGTGACAGTGATTCCAAATTTAGATCTGCCATCTGACCAGATGTTGAAAAGCAGTGTGTTCATGAAGATGATGTTAATAACTGTGATGCATTTTGTGAATATGATTCATCAGTAACTAATTCTGTGGAACAAGATAATAAAACATTCGTCCAAGCAGCAAATCTGTGTGATACAGACAGTAGTGATTATGCAGATACTACTGGTGTTACAACACAGACACCCCAAGCAGATATTACTAACACATGACATAATGAGTATATTTTGTGGAAATGACAAACAAAAAATGAATGATCGCCTGTGTGAAGTGAAGGAAGTGCTGAAGGGAAGCACTACAAGCAGCAAAGAGGTGGAAAATCGAAATCTTGTTGATCCGTCATGACTATTATTCCATTGTGACTGTTGATAAGCATCCGGAAAATCTGATTGACAGTTACCTGTGTTCTCATTGTATTTACTGGTGTGTACAATTCTGTGATCTGGAATTCATCATGACGCACTTTCTACAAGTAATGTATACTGATGTTTATTTCTAATTTTTGTGTATGTACAGTCCCCATCACCTCCGTTTCCCACCTTGTAAATAGGCTTTGTAAAGCTTACCACAATAAACCATCAGTCATTCATCATTCATTCTCTTCTCTCTCTGTGTATCTTTCTCTCTTCTTCATTACTTCTCTCTTTCTTGTAGTTTCATACATACATCAGAAAACAGACACTTCTGTTTTTAAAAACAAAAAGGTTTTCGTTTTAAAAGACAGAAAATCTTCATTTACAACTGAAAATCACTAAACATTTGATTTTGAGAAGTTTTTGAACTGTGACAAGACCACAGGAAGTAATGCATACACACGTAAGCATGTTTTGTACCTGAATTGGTGAGCCTTCTGACAGATAGGATGATGTTGGTTTCAGGAACAAGATGGGCTTCTCTGGAACTGGATTCCCAAGTTCCTTTGCATGAGCGCTGTACAAAGAAATCACCTGAACGAACTAAGTGCATTGCAATTGGTAAACAATTCAGAGTACAAAAAATTGTTTATTCCCATCACACTATTGAACTTTTTCCCTTTGTTTATTTTGTTTTGGTTTGGTTGTTTTTGTTTTTGTCATTATCTCCAGTAAGCAAATTAATTCAGAAGAGAAGATATGGTTTAATAAGAAAAGTAATCATGTTTAAAGAGCCACAATAAAAAAAAAAAAGAAAAAAAAAGGAAAAGAAAAAAAAAAGATTGAAATTCTGTATCTAATGTACTTGTAGATTATGCATGTCAAAGGCGCATCATCCATGGTGTTCAGAAAAGATCAACATGATTGGTCTTATTTCTGTCACCACTATTACTGAAAGATGGATGACCTTTGCAGTATGTATACATAATGATACTTAGCAGAAGACTAACTTTCTTTCCTAAAGCAATTTAAACTTTAACACTGTTTAACATGCACATGATACAAGGATATCTTGATAAATGGACAAATCAAGTGAACAGTCAACGAAGTAAGAAGAAAGATAACAATGCCTGAAACTTGTTTTGACATCGGCACAGTATTATAATAAACGATTCAATGCAAAATTATTAAAGACAGAAAATACCCAGAGCATTTCAAATATAGATTTTAAAACAATTCTCCACTTTGTGAAGAAAAAAAAAGGATTACATGTACAGATAGTATGGAAAAAGGACAGGTCATTAAAATCCATTTTTTGCAAACACACCCTTTAACTTTGTTAATATCTATTTATTATTCTAATCATTTCATACTAACTTTTGAGCCAAATTCAAAACCTAACAAAGGGAAATGCAGACATATTTGTTAATACGTACAATGTGACAATGTAATAGAATTGATACTGAATATTTCACAGAGATGACCTAATTTCTGGTTTCTTCAATATAACTGTGTGTTTGTGTGTGTGTGTGTGTGTATGTGTGTGTGTGTGTGTGTGTGTGTGTGTGTGTGTGTGTGTGTGTGTGAGAGTGTGTGTGTGTGTGAGTGTGTGTGTGTGTGTGTGTGTGTGTGTGTGTGTGTGTGTGTGTGTGTGTGTGTGTGTGTGTGTGTGTGTGTGTGTGTGTGTGTGTGTGTGTGTGTGTGTGTGTGTGTGTGTGTGAGTGAGTGTGCATTCACATATGTGCATGACTTATGAGAGATTCTGTGCATTTTCTTCTTCTATTACCAATTGATCAATGATTAAAATGTTGATCATGCTGGAACATAATATTATATAATAACATAACAAAACAGGGGGCTTACATTTCACCTGAACAGTGAATCTTTTGAGGATGTGTCAAGTCCATTTCTTGTTTTCAGTTTTCCTTGTATGCTGGGGTACTGGGGTGGGAAATGAGGGGGTGCGGTGGGGGTTTTGGTTACTGTATTATTGAGGTCTGTAGGTCAATTCCCAAGTCTGGCATGCTCAAGATGATGCAAGCTTTGTCAGGCAGAGTCTGTTGACAGGCCTTTTCCATTTGTTCATTGTTCTAGGAAGGAATGAAGATTCTGGTCTGAATGAGGCAGAACTGTTTTTCATGTAATCATCATTATGAAAAGGGGAGGTTTGCATGTTTTGCTTGCCGATCTTGCACAGCATGAGAGAGAGAGAGAGATGATGATGATGATGATGATGATGATGATAATCTTTATTTCCAAGGGTAACAGATAAGCAAACACCTGCTTTTTTTCATCCGGCCCTTGCCCCGTTAAGGGACTAAGTATGACTAGCGACTAAGAGAGAGAGAGAGAGAGAGAAAATCTTTATTTCAATGGGTAACAGATAAGCAGGGAGAGAGAGAGAGAGAGAGAGAGAGAGAGAGAGAGAGAGAGAGAGAGAGAGAGAGAGAGAGAGAGAGAGAGAGAGAGATGATCTACTTTCCGGAACAGGTCTATGAAAATCAGTCTTCTATTGTGAGCTTCATGTTATGCCCAAATCGGGATATACTGACTCCATCTTTACGAGGCTACCATATGATGTCCGCTTCGTTAGTACACTGAAACTGAATCATACATATATATATTTTTGACTGATCGTGACTCCGCTCGAGTCAAACTGGCCTGCATCTGTAAAATCAAAGCTCGTACCCATAGTTTTCTCCCAACGCAGATAATTTTCTTGCCAATCTCACGGAACCTGGAAGCGACCGACATAATATTCGTATGCTACTACACCATACGATCTGATGTCCCCACGATGATCTGACTTTGAGCTGGACCTGCCGCGTGCTCGTTGTTGAGGTCAAAGGTAACAAGGAAAGCTTTGAATGAGATTGACCTCCCTTGCCACAGTCTCTCTCTCTCTCTCTCTCTCTCTCTCGTTGGCTGCATGTCATACTAACATCATCCCCCCCCCTCCCCCCCCCCCCCCCCCCCCCCCTTCCATCCCCAAACTGCATCAATAGTAGAACTGTTTTCCCTTACTACCACATCTGCAGAACCTTCCGGTGTCAACGCTTTCCCCACCACCAGTCTGCACTTCCCCAAAATGCGCTCTCTCTCTCTATTTGCGCGCGCGCGCGCGCGCGTGTGTGTGTATGTGTGTGCGTTGGGTGGAGTGTGGGGGGGATATGCAGACAGCGGAGCCGTGTGTGTGTGTGTGTGTGTGTGTGTGTGTGTGTGTGTGTGTGTGTGTGTAAAGTTGTGGAAATTCTCTAAGGCAGTACTGCTGCACGCTTACGTAAATATACATTGATCAGAGAGAGAGAGAGAGACAAGACAAAATTCTTTATTTACGAGGATAATAGATAAGCACTAACGTGCTTTTTTACATCCAGTCCTCGCCCTGAGTAAGGACTACAACATGCAGTGAAATCAATTAATGTAAAAAAAAAAAAAAAAAAAAAAAAAAAAAAAAAGCAAGCAAAGCGGTCATGTAATCATAAAGAGAGAGAGAGAGAGAGAGAGAGAGAGAGAGAGAGAGATGATCTAAGCTGTCGCTCACATAAACGAATTTCTGAAGTTTGTATCTCAGTCACTTCTACACTCCCCTTCACCCCCCTTCCCCCGTCCTTCTCAGTTGTAGTTACAAAGTCAAATGGGCTAAACCACTTTTCTAGGCAAGATATTTTGAGTTGCATTCCTTTCACTGCATAGCTCCCTCTCCATCCCCTCCACTCCATCAGGCGCCTTACTGAAAGCCCATTGATCACAAAGTACATGTGTATGTGTGTGTGCAGAGGTGGGGGATGGGGATGGGAATTGGTGTGGGTGAGTATGCACACCATCGTTTGTGTCTGTGTCTGTTAGTGTGTGTGCGTGTTTGTGTGTGTGCATAAGCATGCTTTGTGTGTGCATGTCAGTGCAAGTATTTGTGTGCAAGTGTGTGTGTGTGTGTGTGTGTGTGTGTGTGTGTGTGTGTGAGAGAGAGAGAGAGAGAGAGAGAGAGAGAGAGAGAGAGAGAGAGAGAGAGAGAGAGAGAGAGAGAGAGAGAGAGAGAGGTCCGAGAGAGAAGAGAGAGGTCCGTCGGTTTTTTTTTTTTTTTTTTTTTTTTTTTTGTAGTTTAGGTCAGTTTGTATGCTAAACAACTGATGCAATCTTTTAAGCTGCTACTCATGTGATGAATGTCAGGTAATGTTTTTTCCCCCCTATATAAGACAATTGTTAAAGGTAGCACTCTCAATGATGTTTTAAGTTTTCATTCACATAACGTTTACAAATCTAAGACTGTCAGAAATATTCTGGATTTAGCGCTTGAAGAAGAATGTGCTGATGCCACATTCACATGCTGTGGGTTTATCTTTTTTTGGTCACGCCAACTGAGCTGGGCACACAAAAAGTGTAGTACTTCTGTGGTGTCGCCAAGAGAAGGAATGGGGCTTTGTACCTCTATCTCCTCCTCCCTCACCCCTAGCTTTCTTAAAATTATGTGAGAGAGAGAGAGAGAGAGAGAAAGAGAGAGAGAGAGAGAGAGAGAGAGAGAGAGAGAGAGAGAGAGAGAGAGAGAGAGAGAGAAGAGAAAGAAGAGAAAAAAGAGAAAAGAAAAGTCTCTAAAGGATAATAGATAAGCACTGATGTGCTTTTTTCTTAACCCCATTTCATGCCCTAGACAGGGACTACAATACACAATGAAATGAAATAAAATGAAAAAAAAAAAAAAACGATAGAGCAATGATGATAGAATATCAATGTAAAAGAGTAAACAACAAAAAAATGAACAGATAAAAAACATACCAAAAAAAAAAGAGAAAGAGAGAGAAAAGAGAAAAAAGATAGGGAGTGGGATGGGGAGTCTCACTGAAAGATACTGATAAGATAATGAACAACAGTTAGAATGTATTACACAGACTGAAAAGGAATATGAAAAGGGTACAACACATAATTTGTTACACAGACAATAAACAGAGAGAGAGAGAGGGAGAGAGAGAGAGAGAGAGAGAGAGAGAGAGAGAGAGAGAGAGAGAGAGAGAGAGAGAGTTGGGGTGGGGTAAAAAAGGGAGGAACGGGGTGGTTAGGTGGTTAAAAGCAATAGTATATAAATGATCATTTGAGTAATATCAGCGAAAATCAAAATTAATACAACAAAATGGAACATTTGACATGAAAGATCATACATAGTGTCATACATACTTTCTCTCTGTGTGTTGTGTGTGTGTGTGTGTGTGTGTGCGCGCACACGTGCGTGCGTGCATGCATGCGTGTGTGTGTGCATAAAAATTTTCTGTAAGTTCACAGTTTTCCTGTAACTAATCCATGTGCCTGGTATGGCCATCAGTAGTTTGGAAACAT
Organism: Conus betulinus; assembly: GCA_016801955.1. NCBI lineage: Eukaryota > Metazoa > Mollusca > Gastropoda > Neogastropoda > Conidae > Conus > Conus betulinus. The sequence goes on from JADBJO010000403.1 coordinate 38,648, forward strand.
ACTGCGGTCTGTAGATGGATTTCATTGAAGCATGTTTATTGTAGATTTCTGCAAATGCTTGGAACCAAAACTCAATCACCACGACCTATCAGCAATGTCATATGTGACCAAGTCAAGCAAAGTTCTGATAATTAAATTTCGAGAAGCAACGATACTAAATTAGTTTTTGTGGCCTGGTTGCCTTCCAAGTTCAGTCTATGCAATGCAAACTGAATAAAGATCACTAAAGTTGGACACTGGGGGAGAAAACAGAGGTAGCATGTCTGTGCACAAGTCTGTTTTTATGAATTTTTGCTTCTTTCATCTGCCCTCTTCTCTCTCTCGACTTGCCTGTCCCTCAGCCCACCTACCTGCTAGAAACACGGTCAGACACAGATCTGGAGAAATATTGTCAACATGGGCCATCACAGACCAGAAATTCTGGAGAACGGATTTGAATTTATGACAACATAAACTTGTCACAATATGTAAACCCAGAGCAGCCTGCATGGTTAACTCCGTGGTGGAGCACCAAGTTCATGGTCACAAGTTGTAAGATCAAATCCCGCTAGTGCCAAACACAAAACAAGGCAATATTGATCCTAATCTACCATACTGTCATTCTGAGGATATCAGTATGCTGTTGGTTAGACTCTCTAAGCCCACTGTTCTGGGATACTTTCCCTGTAAGTCATTTAACCTGAATGTAAGCCAACATCAGTAACAATCCTTTTACTTTATTAGCTAAAGGACATTATACAAAAAACATAAATCTTTATCAAAATATATAAATACATGCACACACTTGTTTTATTGCCAGGGTTATCAGTCCTTAAAATTTGTTACCAGTTCTAATTGTTACACCATGGACATTTCTCACTTTTAATAATCAGTAAGACAAATGATTTTGGAAAGGATTTGGCTTCAAGACAAATAGTTTATATATATGCATGGGATCATGGGATAACACTCCTTAAATCTGTGATCCAGTATGCTAGTAGGATTTCTTCATATTCATTTCAATGTTTTTTTTTTTTTCTTTTTTTTTTTAAATTTCACTCTTATCTTTCAAGTCCTTTCTGTGGCATTATCTCCAAACCATTCATGTACTTAGAAATGAAATTCTCTTCCTAGAGAAGAGAGAGGAGGAAAGTCTGAATGGAGGAACAAGGCAGAAGGGATGAGGAAAGGTGGAAAGGACCTGACGCTCTGCCATTCAGGGCAAAAACTGAGCAGAGCTGGGAAAGTCTTGAAGGGGTTGGGTGGGGAAGAAAAATACTGGCCATGTGAAAGACCCAGACAGCAAACACATATCAGATCATGCTCCAAACTCCTTTCATTCTAATCAAATTACTGTAACTTAGTTTTTGTATCATCGAAATATAACCTATTTTGTAAGGATTTTGTGTATTTGGTTAGGCATCCCTAAAAAAACAACAAGCAAACATACAAAAAACACAAGGCAAATCAACTACAACAAAATGAAAAAAAAAAACAAACATACAAAAAACAAAAGGCAAATCAACTACAACAAAAAAAAAAAAAAAAAAAAAAAAAAAAAACAAAAAAATGTCTGTGCATCTTTTCCTTTAAAGCGCTTTCTTTCATGTTGTGAATTCCTGACATGAGGAACATCCAACAAAATTATTTCAATTACACAGCAGAAGACTTACACACAGTACATTTTAGTCAGACATTTTTATTAAAAGCATTTCATGCAATATAGTCATCAAATTACCCAACAGCATAATAAAACATTTATCTTATGCACATTTGTAAACACATTCTGAAACCAAATACTATCTGAAACACTATAAGAACTATGAGAGCTGCGTAAATAAGCATATACATGTATACACACAAACTTGCAAATTTCATTCACCATACTGATGGATGGACATTCAATGCATGTACTTTAAAACTTTGGAATGAGCAAAAAAAAACATCCTAAATTCTTTTTCACATCCATGTACGAAATATTTCTTCTATGACCACATCACTTATCATTTTCTGGCCGGCCCCCATTTATAGAGACAGGGGGCAATATGAGACTGTTTACTACACCTATTTTGTGCTACTCTCATCATGTTTCAAACTTCACAACCATAAGGAAAAACAGCTGCCTCTTTTTTTGTGTGTGTGCGTGCGTACATGCGTGTGTGCATGTGTGCGTGCATATGTGTGTTCTTGAGTCTTTTCTAGAACTGGGGAAAAAATGTAGACCTGAATTTGTCTGTGATTTTGATTGATGTACAGGGTCGCTATTAGAAGGAGTTTACACATATACATGCATACACACAGGCACACATGCACACAAACCCACAGACAGACACACACATATATTTTCTGCCATCATGCAGGATCAAAGTTTTGCAGAGCAACCAGTCGATGGGGTGGAAACTGCTCACGACACAGCGGACACTCTGCCTGAAACACCAAACATAGCAAGGGGTCTGTCATTTCTGACACGTATCAGTTACAAATTAAATCCAAATTCTTTAAGACAATCTCCTGGGTATCAGAACAATCATGCATGGCATGGTACTTTGATAAAAAAACAAAACAAACAAAAAGAAGGAAATCCTTTCACTGCCTCTCCATTACAGGGCAATTATCGCTTGCAGCATCACTAGTTTCATGGATGCACTTACAAAAAAAAATTATAGGTGGAATAGCTAATAGCCCCAGATAATCAACACTTGTGAGTCAGGGTGTAACACGTATGATTAAATAATTTTCATTCCTTCTGTCATGTGCATATGTTATGTTGATTGCAATGTGCACATGTGTTTTTTGTGTATAACTATTGGTTTTGAGATAGCAGGTGGCTGGCCTTGTGGTTTTATGTGAAAAGTGTCATGTGAATGCACGTCGCTATTCTGTTGGCTGTGGGCCTGTGTGAGTACTGGTAGGCGGCGCACTGCGCGCGCTATTTGAATTAACCTTTAGGATTTGATAATCACTTGCTCCATGCCAGTCGGAGAAGTCGGACTGGAGGGCCTGATGGTTTGCTTGGACTGAGGCCAGAGCGAGGCTGCGTCACGTTAGAGGTATTTAATTATCCATGTTTAATTAGGGAGAAGTGAAATATATGAGCAAAAGTAAGGAAGACGTTTGTATTTAAAAGAAAAGAAAATAATAAGAACAAGTGTGGTTAAAGTTGTAACAATTCTTTTATTAAAGAATGGGAAAAGAAAAGTAACATTCAAAATAAAAGCTTATGCTTAGGGGAAAGGTTACTGTTTTACATCTTCATGTTGAGGTGAGTTCCCCTTTTTCTTCTTTAGTAATTATAGGAAACTGTACGTGGTTCTGAGTGTGTTGACAGATTGGCTGTCTCACACAAGCCATGGACCTAGGGCCTTGGGGTGGTCCCAGAGGTGCCGGACCAAGTCCCTAGCCCAGGTCAGGTAGCGGGCCACTTCTCCATAATGAGCCCCAGAGGAAGGAGAGTTTGTATAAGGCGATGCCCTGTTCAGCCCGGAGATGGCTGTCCCCTGTGTGCCTTCCCCAAAGTTTAGAGGGTGACCAGAGAGTGAAATTTATATTTATCTTCCTATAAAGAAACCTGGAATATGGAAGCAGTTTATCTACTTTCCTGTAAAGGAATTTTGAAAGTGGAAACATTTCGGTGAGAAATATTTAAAGGCATGGCCGAATGGAACTGATGTTCCTATATTTCCTTAAAGGACAGTGATAATTGATTAGACACGAGTGAGGAAGGATACCCCAGAACTTCCATCCTAGAGACAGTGACGCTCTCTGTATTTTGGGCTGGATAGTGAATGATTTTTATGTGTCTCCCCCTGATGTGAAGGAAGGATGTTCATGCATTCCCCCTGATGTTTACAAATGATGTGAGACATCTCCCCCT
>JADBJO010000403.1:47500-52500 GCA_016801955.1 Conus betulinus
GCAAATGTTTTCCCTTTCATCATATCTGTATTCACAATCTAAAAAAATTGATCACATATATATAACAAATCAAATAGCACCCTTAATTTTTGTAAAACTGACAGAGCAATCTGTGAGTGCAAAGCATAAAGTTATAGTAACAGTTCTATATTTAGGTGTTTTTGTTTGTTTGATATTTTGTTTTTGTTTGTTTGTTTTTAACCCTGTTTCTCACTTTTTGTTTGTTTTTAACCCTGTTTCTCACTTTCGTTCTAGCTTGTAGTTTGTTTGTTTTCCAGGGCCTCGTCCTGTGCAACACATCTTTTAATTGACAACTTGCTGATCTCCTCTATCCCCCATCCTTCTCTCCCCCCCCTCCCACCACAAAAAAAGGAAAGTGTTAATTGTGGCCATGGACAATGAATATGTTCCCACAGTCTTACCCAGTTACATCTAGAAGACAGTCACACACAGACACGCTGAAAACATACAAACACACATTTGAACACAGGCCACTCCATTTCAGTGTTGTCACAGCCAAGCTGACCACACCTAGCCCTCTTTCATGGTTGTCAACAAACATGACAACAAATGTCCTGTCCTGAGAAAATAAACAAACACAGATACCCATGCAATCTACAACATGGCAGCTCAGCTCATGATATCTTTAAAGCAGCCACCATGGAACAGTGGTTAGAAAGCCCAGCTAATAATGTTCTACAAGTCTGTGAACAACCTTGTGGACATTCCCCCAGAGGAGTACCTGACACCAGCATCCTCCAGAACAAGAGCTAACCACTCCAAGAAATTCCGCCACCTCAGATCAAAAAACTGACGTCCTGAAGTATAGCTTTTTTCACCGCACCATCCCAGTATGGAATTCTCCTCCGGCAGCCGCAGCCGAGGCCCCTCTCTGGTAAAAAAAGGAGGACGGAGCTCAGCAAACTCCAAAAAAAAATACAGCCATTGTATGTGTACCTTTAAAAGTGTGTATGAATGGTTGGTCTGGGCCTGGACTAGCCTAATTCCTTGTTCTGGGGCAGGATAGGGAGCGGGTAACCCCTCTTGAAAAAAGAACGTGGGTAGCCTTCCTGCAGCTCCACACTTAGTGTTTTTTTTTTTTTTTTTTTTTTTTTTTTTTTTTTTTTAAAGGCTAGCTGGTAGGTAGTTAGGTGGGGAGGGGTGTGGTATGAATGCTGTCTTTCACCATGAGCAGGTGTTGACATACTTTTTTTTTTTTTTTGATAAACTTTTTTCTTTTTTGGCGCACATCCGAGTCACTTAAGGTCTATTCATTTGACGATGTGGCATTTGATTTAAAGAGTCACCATTGAAGATTGAAGTGCAGACTTCAAGACCAGAAGGTCTGGGGTTCAAATCCCCTTAGAGGTATCTTCATCTCCAGAGGGCTTCTTCCCAAAGGAGTGTGTGCTGTAGCCTCAAACAGAATGTCTGGAATAACATAGTTGAAGTCCATTCACTAAATCGATGTGTTTCTGAGAGAACTGCTCAAATTTCCTGACCAACACTGCAGGTGCCTTATCTTTTAGGCCTGCTGACACTGTGGACTTTGGAAGGAAGCACAGAGTACAGCCCTGTTATGTAGACTCAGACAAGAATAGAACTTTCACAGCATCAACTTTATCATTCTTACTGCTCTTCATGAAAAGATTCAAATTCTGTGCTCTTTCATTCCCTGCTCTTTTGGCCACATCTGTTTATGTTTCCAGCCCATGCCTGTACCACTACTGTGATCATTTTCTATTCTATTCATGTTGCTAATCGAATCCCAGGCAACTGTGCAGTCCACCATATAAGAGCAGTTGATCCAGTGTTAAAGTCACTGGTGTCAGTAAACACAAAAGGTCCAGTGCTGGATGGATGTTGCAGTGCCCTCCAAAGGATATATTCACAAATGCAGGCTCCATGACTAATCAATTATTGTTATTTGCAGGAGCAAAAGAATCACTTGAACACCTCTGAAGTTAAAATCATATAAATAACCATTCATTAAACAAGACAATACTACATACATGTTTGATATTCAGGTAAAATTAACAAAAGGAAATGAAAAATAAAAAAAAAAAAAAAGTTACCATTACCCCCAAAAAGTTGTCAGCAAGAAATATCCCACATCAGACAAGATATCCAGCTCACGCCGATACCGCATCCATCTCAGAGGACCTGGAATATGAATAAATCTTTATAGAAAACTACATAAAGCCATAAATGTATGAAAATATCTTCTTTTTATTCTAAACTAAAGACAAAAAAAAATGTGCTTCTGCTTCATTTTCATTTTCTTCTTCACATCAAAAAAACTGCTCCCTAAAGTTGAACATCCAATGGAATACTATTGTTCATGTTTTTTTTTTTTTTTTTTTTTTCAAATCTTTTTACTTGATTTCTCCTCCGTGTTATGTCAGTGGCAAATCTATTATCAACATCTGTTATATAACCCAATGCCAGCACAGAATCTTTTCTAGTAGGAAGCTGTATGGTGATTCCTCCTTAAATCAGAGTGTCCAATTTAACTGATGCACTTCAATTTGGAACTGGGGCTTCTTGTTCATGGAGAACAATGAAGAAGGACAACAACAACAACAAAGGGATTTAAGACAGTTGTGACCACCGCCGTCTCTCCTCCAATTCTTTCTTTGGTAATCCCTTCTCACCCTAAGGGTCAGTGCTCTCCAGCCCCACTCCCTCCTCAGGATCCTGTGGTAACTGGCATCTGCCCCACTCTTAGTCTTTGCCATGATTCCTTGCTGCTGACTCTGTCTGGCCACTAGGTCTTACAAATGTGCCATATACCATAGATTTTATGAATTCTTCTGCTGCACTGACTTGGTCTTCCTAAACATCTCACAGCTATACAGCAAGACCCTGTTTGATGCTAGAACTGAAGATGTGTGCAGTTTCGTGGCTATGCTGATTTCCCTCAATACCCATGTCTTTGTTCTTGAGCATTACAAAGGCTGTCCGATCCTTGCCTATCCTGGCAAAGACATCTTAATCAGTGTCACCCCCGTGTTTTTTACAACTGTGCCCAACTAACCATAGAGCTTGTTCTTGATTGGATCTTCAGCAACTGTAACTGATGGAAGTGTTGGCAGCAGCAGTGATGATCTTCATGGTTTCTGTTTTTCCTTTTGTCTTCAGCCCTGTTCCTGCAGATGTTACTCCCAAGCAATGTCTTGTCCTGTGTCTGGTTGCAGTGGTATGAGAAGAGTGTCAGGTCATCAGTGAAGTCACAATCGTTCAGTGGTGTCAAGAGTGCCAACTGTATTCCTTTATTTCTGCCTGTTGTAATCATGTTCATGATCCTGTCTGTGACCAAGTCTGGGAAATGCTTGGTGAAATTATAAAAGACTGTCAGTCTAGCTCTCCTCTCATCCTTGTAGAAACAGCAGGCAAATTATGATCCATCACACACACATTGTGAACTGCTGACCAGGGAAATGCACCAAGACAAAACCAGACAAAACTGAAACTGTACATGTAGCTATTCTATGTCACACACCATTTCCACCAATTACTGTTGAAAGACATTTCAAGTCAACAGATCCAAAAGATGAAAAAAAAAAAGTGCTGGTGGTCACTTGCTGAACAGTTTCCATGGGGCTAGCTCCACTCGGCTCCATTATAAATTCCAGTGCTGGTAGTGAGCATAAGGTTTTGTCAGAATGAGCAGCTTGGTGGCAGTGTAGTAGTTATGTCATCCAGGATAACACACACAAAGTAGTTATGCCACACACACACACACACACACACACACACACACACACACACACACACACACTCACACATGAATCCCACATTCAATAATCAAGGGCAATAACCACTAAGAAATCACAGGTTGAGAAACAGAACTAAGAAAGGATGCCAGAGGATTTGTAACATACTAAGTACTGGGCTGCTAATGCTCAACTCTAAACACACTCAAATCAGCTGTCACCGTGAAAGTTGCCGCCAGTGTCATTCCCTTACTTAAGTTGTCCCCTGCCACTGCACTAGTACAGGAAGTCAACCATCTCCACACACAATAACTCAGTGGTACTGTGCTTCGAATGACACTATAAACCAAGGTTCCGTGTGTGAACGCATGCACAACATCGTGCACACACGTAAAATCCCATCACCAACTTTCGGAAGAGAAGGCCAATTTGGCCGTTGGTATGGATGACACGTTACACATAGCATGCACCTCCCCGAAGTGGAGTATGGCTGCCTTAATGGCAGGATAAAAAAAAATGGTCATACACATGCAAGTGTCAGAATAATCAACTTGATGATTGTGGACGCTGTACAGAAAGAAGAAGTAAGTCTATCCAAACGGAGACTAGAGAAACACATATGTATACTAAAATGATCATCTGTTCCCCTATCCACCATCCTCTATCTCCCCTCCCCACTCCCACAACTCCCCCTCCTAAACTCTATCAGAGGTGCAAAGAGTTTGATGTAATCACCTTCCCAATTTGTGCACCCTGTAACGACACCCACCACTTCTTTTTCCCTCTCCCATTTCAACTCACTTTTGTTTTTCTCACTTTTTTTTAAAGCGCCGGACAAACAATTTATTACCCTCAAGTACCTATAGCTGAAACTTCAACACAATGAAGCTGGCTATCTAACAGAAGACAAGCACACATTATGATATGAGAAAACATGGCAGTGAGGAGAAAGTTTGTTTGCAAGCTACTGGGTTAGAGAAAGATCTGGGTGTGAATGTGGACAGGAACTGAAATTTTCTAATCACATTGAGGTTCAGGTGAACAAAGCTAATAGACTCTTTGGTCTTATCAGAAGATCTTATGATCACTTGGATGCTGAATCCATGAAGCTTTTGTTTGTTGCATTGGTTTGTCCACATTTAGAGTTTGGAAACGTCGCGTGGGCTCCACATCTAGAAAAAGACAAAAAACTTGTTCAGGGAGTGCAAAGGCGAGCAACAAAAGTTATTCCAGGACTGAAGGTTTGAGTTATGAGGAACGGCTAGAAAAGATGAAACTACCCAG